>CM062632.1:19056204-19321204 GCA_025617555.3 Puccinia polysora
CAAAGAGAAGTTTGTAATGGCGTGGACTTGTATAAAACCAGATTTTGGAAACAAAAAAACTTCTGGGGTTGAAGGGGCCCATGCCACTCTCAAATTATTCCTTGCAAAATCTTTGGGAAACATGTTGGATGTTTGGAAAAACCTTGACAGAACAGTTTTGAATCAAATTAAATCAGTTCATGCAACACTACACAACTCTTGAATTAAGTTAGGGACAGTTCTCCCACCTGAATTTTTACCATTGGGATAAAAATTGTCTTTAGAGGAAATTTAGTTTATTAGGGAAAAATTAGAGAAGTTCAAACCTGATCATGATGGCTAAGTGTGCACCAAGTAATACTCCAAGACTATGGGTTTTCCCTGTTCCCACCAAATAGGTGACCGTCTAGCATTCAGAGGATCCGTTCTACTCAAAGATGTTCATCCTCAGTGGAGGTTGCACTATGAACCTTGCATTTCTAGTTCTGTAAGTTGGCTTAAGTTGGATTGTTACAATCACTATGTGATTAATGCGTTTTTATTAATGCTTTTTGATTAATTATTCCTAATTCACTTATGGTTGATCCTTTTGAATTATTGAAGTGCAAAATGGAATAAATTCTGAGAATTCCTCATTTATGTGAAAAAGTGAATGCAATTATCTTGGACTCTCCAGATTGTGAGCAAGAAGCCTATTGAATTATATCATTCAAAAGATCAAAAAATATTGATTGAAGCCAAGACTTGAACCTAAAGTCTTACAATCAAGTAGGGGCTGGAGAAAATTGACAGATACATGGAGAGAATCATCTTGGTTTGAGCATGTTGAACAACACCTCAAGTGGGAAAATAGGACTGAAAGGGCGCTAAATAAGAAAACAAAAAATTCTTTAAGTCTTTTCTTGTGGAAAATTTTCATTTTTTTTGTTTAATGAACTAAATAAATAATGATAAATTGTTAGTCAAAGTCAGCAGGACAGAATCTGAATTTCATAGTTCAGAGGAAGAGACTGAAATTAAATTGGGATCACTTAATTTGCAATTGGAACCCTCTTCAGAGGAAGACAACTTGTAGCAAAGCTCAAAGAGAAGCTCATTGTTGGTGAGTATATACTTCATTGATCTGATCAAAGAAATTAATAATAATTTATTTTTCATCATAGGAACCAAACATGAAAAACCTCAACCAAATACCCAAGAAATTCCATAACTTCTTGGCTGAGGTTTTGGACCAAATTGGAGATGGGAATTGGGGATTTAGAGTCATTGCTAAATCTCTTGGTTACAATGAAAATGGATGGTTTAAAGTGAGAAAGAAAATTTTTCAAACATTAGAGAAATATAAAGCATGATAAATTAAGCTGATTGGTGGTGCAAAAGAGGTAGAAAATATTAAAAAAATTCTTGATGTTGAAGACATAAATCAAAAGATTCATTCCTCAAAATGGTTGTCTAAAATAGATATGGGACAAATATTAGCAGACACATACACCAGACCTATATATTTTATTTCATGGGACTAATTTTTTTCTTATACTCCAATCAAAAATGGTGTTAAAGATCAATCAGACCCTATTTATATTTCCTTTGTAAACAATAAACACTGGGTTCAATTGGTACTTAAGGGAGAAATGATTCCAATCCCGCCCATTGAAGCAAAACTGCAGTCCTTCATTTCTAAAAACTCCTCTGGTTGGGTTGGTCATCTCAGAGATCAACTGCAAATTTATTTTAGATTATAGATATTATATACTTTGAATTTGTTTCATCATTGGTTTTCATCTTAATTATAATTCTAATGCAGCTGACCAGTTCTATTAATACAAAGGGTTATCACATTTTGAACATTGTTATGTTGAGTGTTTTGAGTTAACATAATTATATTGAGCGTTTTGAATGAGAGTTCAATGGTAAGTAGGTTCAACTTGTGTTGGGCTGATTCCATCATCAGGAGTATTTTACTCCTTATGATGGGATCAGCTTAACACAAGTTGAACTTGTTTTTGCTTTTTGGTGTTTTTAGTTTAGGGCTAGTCCAGTTACTGGTCTTTTTTTTGGTTTTTTCACTTTAGGGCTTGTCAATTTACTTTTTTTTTTGGTATTTTTAGTGTAGGGCTAGTCCAGTTACTTGTGTTTTTTGGGTATTTTTACTTTAGGGCTAGTCAATTGGATAGCATCATTTTTTTGATTTTTGTTTATTCATTCATTCATTTATTTATTTTTTTTTAACCAAAAAATGAAAATTTTTTGATTTTTTGGTTGATTTTTTTTTGGAAGGTTTATTTAGTTTAAATTTTGGTACCCTTTTATTCCTTTTTTTTGGTTAATTCAGGTTCCAGGAAGCTTTAAATTTATATATATATATATTTTGGATTTACCCTTTCACCTTAAAAAATTCCTTCAAAAAAACAAGAAACAAACAAATCAAATTTCTCAATTGACATTTCCATCATTTCATTTTCCTTTTTATTTCATTTTTTCATTGCTTCAAGCTTTATAGAAGCTAAAGTAACATTCAAAGAGGATTTAATTTTTTTTGAAAGATTTTTTGGAGGTATTATTTTACCTTGAAAAATTCCATGAAATATTGATGCAAATAATAAAGTTTATTCAACTATGATTGGTTTATGGTTCTAATTGATTTTCTTGGAGGGAAAAAAACTCATGAAGAAGATCTAAATTTCTCTGAA
This sequence comes from Puccinia polysora, assembly GCA_025617555.3. NCBI lineage: Eukaryota > Fungi > Basidiomycota > Pucciniomycetes > Pucciniales > Pucciniaceae > Puccinia > Puccinia polysora. The sequence goes on from CM062632.1 coordinate 19,058,874, forward strand.
CAATTGTTTTAAAACATTTGTAATCCTTTTTAAAAAATATTTTCCAAAGTTGATCTAACCTGGGAGCTGGCCAATGATCAGACTTGAACTTGAATGAGACTAACAGTTGTGTTAATTTGAAGTTTTTTCAGGTTGGGTTCAATTGTTGGAGGCCCAGTATACCTCCAAAAAATCTGGAAAAAAATATTGAAAAGCTCTTTAATATTTATTTAAAACTTATAAAAGCTTGAAACACCAAAAAGAGCTAATTAAAAGGCAAAGAAAAGGATCCAATAGTTCAATAAGAAAATTCAATTTTTCAAATTGTTTGATTCTTTGAAGATATTTTTAAGGCAAAATCATACATCCAAAAAATCTGATAAAAATATTGAAATTCTCTTTGAATGTTGAGTTAACTCTCCTAAAGCTTGAATGCCCAAAAATATGAAACAAAAAGGAAAATAAAAGCATGGAAAGGTCCAATCTGAGATTTGATTGTTTTGATTCTTTGTGTTTTTTGAAGGAATTCTTTAAGTTGAAAGAATAAATCTGAAAAATATAACAAAATTATTTAAAAGCTCTTTGAATGTTTCTAAAAATTTCTGGAAGCTGAAATAACCAAAAAGAAAACAATAAAAATAGCCAAATTAAGGATCCAAAAACCCATGTAAAAACTTGTTTTCACAGAATTTTTCATTTTTTGATTCCATTTTTTCAGGGGTTCTAATGCCCCCAAAAATACCAAAGATTCCATTTAGGGGTACAAGAGCCCCTTCTAAGGGTCTGCGGAGTCAGAATTCAAAAAATATATTCCAGAAGTTTGCATGAAATAAAGTATGTTTGCGTGAAATACCAGAGGGGCGCAACCATGTGTCAACGTTGCTTTGCATGAAATAAAGGATTTTATGTGTGAGAAGAATGATGCCCTTTATTTTTTCATTTTTTTATTTTTTCATTTTTTTAGTTTTTTACTTTGAAATTTTTTTTATGAGAAATTCAATTCACAACCCATATGAGTTATGCACAGAGGTTCACAAATCAAATATTTGCAAACAAAACCCTTCACAACATGTGCAACTCCTGGGGGGTTGCAATCCAAATGAGTTTCAAACAAGTAGTTCGCAACCCAAATCAGTTGCAAGCAAGTATTCTGCAGCCCAAATGAGTTTCAAACAAGTATTTTGAAACCCCCTGGGGGTTGTGCAAGTGACCACAGGAAAAAAAGAATAAATGAAAAGAAGAAAGAAAAGAAGAAAAGAAAAGAAGAAAATAACAAGACAACAGGAAAATAAAAAAATGAAAAAATGAAAATCCTGCATATATATATCTCATGAGGATAATTCAGATATTTTTATCTTTTATTCATTTTTTCAAATTTTTTATCAATTTTTTTGTTTAATGGTTTATTCATTTTTATTTATTTTAATCTGGATTTGATTTTTTTTTCTGTTTCTCACAACCCTATAGTTGTGAACAACACCACATCTCAAAACTGCCTTGGTTAGTGCAGTTCATAAGGGTTCACAACTCAGATGGGTTTTGAACTGCACCACACAAAACATTTTGAGTTTTTTGGGGGTTGTGTAGGGTCATGAATTTATCACAACCCTTTTTTTATTCTTTTATTCTTTTGTTTTTTATTTGAAAGTTATAAATTTGAAACCCTGGGTTGTAAACAGAGTTTCACAGCTCAAATAGTCGTAAACAAAACCATTCCCAACATGCAAAACTGCTGGGAGGTTTCATACAAGGTTTCACTCAGGACTTTTTCACAACTGCAGGGTTGTGAGAAAAAATAAATTAAAATCAAAATTAAAATTAAAATAAAGAAAAATTAAAAAGAAAAAAAAATCAAAACCATCAAAAAAATTGAAAAAAAATTGAAAAAAAATAAAAAAAAATAAAAAAAAAAATAAAAAAAATAAAAAAAACAAAAAAAATAAAAAAAATAAAAAAATAAAAAAAATAAAAAAAATAAAAAAAATAAAAAAAATAAAAAAAATAAAAAAAATAAAAAAAATAAAAAAAATAAAAAAAATAAAAAAAATAAAAAAAATAAAAAAAATAAAAAAAAAATAAAAAAAATAAAAAAAATAAAAAAAATAAAAAAATAAAAAAAATAAAAAAAATAAAAAAAATAAAAAAAATAAAAAAAATAAAAAAAATAATAAAAAATAAAAAAAATAAAAAAAATAAAAAAAATAAAAAAAATAAAAAAAATAAAAAAAATAAAAAAAATGAAAAAAATAAAAAAAATAAAAAAAATAAAAAAAATAAAAAAAATAAAAAAAATAAAAAAAATAAAAAAAATAAAAAAAATAAAAAAAATAAAAAAAATAAAAAAAATAAAAAAAATAAAAAAAATAAAAAAAATAAAAAAAATAAAAAAAATAAAAAAAATAAAAAAAATAAAAAACAAAAAAAAATAAAAAAAATAAAAAAAATAAAAAAAATTGTGAAAATTTTGTAACTTTAGGGCCTTCAATGCACATTCATACACCCAGAAATAAATAAAAATAAACCATTTAAAAATTCATAAAAATCAAAACATTTTGCACAAAACAATATAAAAAAATGGAAAAATAAAAATGAGAAAATAAAAATAAAAAGAAACAATATACATACAATACAGCCCTGAAATAACATACATACAATTTATTGTTCATTTTTATTTTTATTTACCCATTTTTTTATTTTATTCTTGGGGCACAATTTTTTTATTTTTTGAGAATTTTCAATTGTTTTTTTATTTATTCATAGAACCATGAATGTGCATTTGTGGCCCTGGAGGTGTGAGATTTTAAAAATTCATTTCAAATTTCTATTTTATTTTTTTTCAATTTTTTTAATTTTCGTTTTTTAAATTTTTTAATTTTTTTTAATTTTTTTAATTTTTTTAATTTTTTTATTTTTATAATTTTTTTGAGTTTCTATTTATTTTGATTTCAATTGCAATGTTTTTTTTGCTCACAACCCTGAAGTTGTCAACAAGTTGTGAAGTATACCATTGCCTTTTTTTTTTGCTTGGGAACAGTGGCAAGCCCTCCTTCCTCTGACATGGCTGCATGTAAGGTCTACATTGATAGTGCCATCAACAAAGCTTTGGAAAAATAAAAAAAGGATTTGGGTAATGAAACATTGGAAGCCCCAATTGCGTCCTCATCAAGGGTGACAATTGAGGAAAAAAATGTTTCATTGTGGGATTTGACCTCTGGTTGTGAGTGAAATTTTATGTTACTTCATCTTTGCTATATTTAATTTGATTGAAACTGATGGAGTGCATGCCATCAATCTTACTACGTAAATTTGGAAGATACACTTGACCAACCTCCCTTGAGAGCTTTTCCTACTAGGGAAGAGGCCCAAAACTATTTCCCAAAATGGGCAATGAAGCATGGTTGCGCTTTAAAATTTTTCAACTCAAAGTGTGACCAATATGTGGATTTAGCCTGTGATAGACATGGTTCCTATTCAGGTAATCTTCTTACCAAACGGTATAGACAAAATCCACACAAGGTACGTTGGGCGCAAGTTTTTAATCCATGCAAGTTGCACAAAGGCAGACCCCTTGTGGCGCCTCTCCTACAAAGAAACCCAACATAACCATCAACCGTCTGAAAATCCCTCTGTGCATCCTCAAATGAGGAGAATTTTGGGGGTGGCCTTAGACAATCTAATAGAAGGCATGAATGATGGGCTGAATATGTTCCAACTTAAGAGAAAATTGAGCAAGATTGATGGGGGGTTTATTTTGATGACCAAAAAATCTATGACACTAAACAGAAGGTAACGCTCACAGAACTAAAGGGAAAAAGTGCTATGGAGGCACTCTATGAACAGCTTGAAGAAACAAGCTGGATTCACCAGTAAAGGTTCAGTGGAGAGGGTCACTTGGAGGCCCTGTACTTAGCACATCCAGAGGCAGTAAAGCTTTCAAAAAAATTCCATCATATTGCTATGTTGGATTGTACTTATAAGACAAATAAGTACAAAACCCCACTATTGCATGTTGTAGGAATGACAGCCAATCGCAAAACTTTCACAAAAGATCTTGTTTTTATAACAAAAGATATTTTTAATTTCGTCAGTTGATCTTTAAATGCATTTAAGGAGTTGGCTTATGATCCTGAGAGAATTCCAAAAGCCTTTGTGACAGACCGTGAAAAAGCTCTGATTAGTGCTATTGAATCTAGTTTCCCTGAGTCATCAAGACAATTTTTAACTTGACACTTGTCTAAAAACATACTACAAAACTGTAAAGTGTGCTTTGTCAATGAAATTGAAGGATGGAAAACCTTTATGACTCTGTGGGCAAAGTATGGGGCCTCAAAGACCAAGGAGGAGGCGGAGGTCAATGATGCGGAACTCAGAGTAGGTTCAAATCACTGCTTCTCATTCTTCCTAGTTTTGGGTTCTGACCTTTTGACTTGTATAGTGTTTCTTGAAAGACTATAAGGATGTACCTGAGTATATGGAAAATAACATTTTCCCTATCAAAGAGACATTTGTAACAGCGTGGACTTGTATAAACCCATATTTTGGAAACAAAACAAAATCTTGGGTTCAAGGGGCCCATGAAACTCTCAAAAAATTCCTTGCAAACTCTTTGGGAAACCTGTTGGATGTTTGGAAAATCCTTGACAGAACAGTTTCAAATCAAATTAAATCAGTTCATGCATCACCTTATAACTCTTGAATGAAGTTAGGGACAGTTCTTCCTCCTGAACTGTTACCATTGTGTTACAAATTGTCTTTAGAGGCAATTCATCTTATTTGGGAAAAATTCTAGAAGCTCAAACGTGGTCATGATGGCAAAGTGCGCACCAATTCATACTCCAAAACTATGGGTTTCCCTGTTCCCACCAAATAGGTGACCATCTAGCATTCAAAGGATCTGTGGTTACCAAAGATGTTCATCCTCAGTGGAGGTTGGACTATGACCCTTGCAGTACTAGTTCTATAAGTTGGCTTAAGTTGGATTGTTCAAGTTGGATTGTTCAAATCACTATTTGATTAATGCTTTTTAATTAATGATTCTTAATTAACTAATGGTTGATCCTTTTGAATTTTTCAAGTTCAATGTCAATGAAATGCTAAGCATTCCCCATTTATGTGGAAAAGTGAATGCAATGATCTTGGAATCTCCTGATCATGAGCAAAGCGGACTATCAAAGTATATCATTCAGAAGATTACAAAATATCAATTGAATCCAAGACTTGAACCTAAAGTCTTACAATCAAGTTGGGGAAGGCCAAAATTGACAGATACGTGGCAAGAACCATCTTGTTTTGAGCTTGCTGAAAAACAACTCAAGGAGGGAAAAGGGAATAGAAGGGCTCCAAAAAAGAAAAGACAAAAGATTGTAAGTCTTTTCTTGTGGGATATTTTCATTTTTTTGGTTTAATGAGCTTAGTTACTAAATAATGATGAATTTTTAGTCAAACTTGGCAGAATCTGAATCTGAATTTCATAATTCAGAGGAAGAGACTGAAATTGAATCAGGATCACTAAATTTGGAATCAGAATCCTCTTCAGAGGAAGAGAACGTGCAGCAAAGCTCAACCAGAAGCTCATCTTTGCTGAGTATTCATTAATTTTTCTTATTAAAGAAATGAATACTATGTTAGTTTTTATTATAGGAACCAAGTGCTAAATACCTCAATCAAACACCCAAAAAATTCCATAAGTTCTTGGGTGAGGTTTGAAATCCAATTGGAGATGGGAATTGTGGATTTAGAGTCATTGCTAAATCTCTTGGTTATGAAGAACATGTTTGGTTTAAAGTTAGGAGGGAAATTATTGAAAAATTAGAGAAAAATAAAGCATGCTACATTAAGATGCTTGGTGGTGCAAAGGAGGTTGAAAAGATTTAAAAAAGACTTGATGTTGAAGACATCAATGAAAAGATTCCCTCCTCAAAATGGCTGGCTAAATTAGACATTGGTTTCATATAAATTGTAATTCTAATGCAGCTAACAAGTTCTATTAATATAAAGGGTTATCACATTTTGAACATCATTATGTTGAGTTTTTTGAGTTAACATCATTATATCGAGTGATTTGAATGAGAGTTTAATGTTAAGTCAGTTCAACTTGTGTTGGGCTGATTTCCTCACAAGCTTAAATTATGTTAAGCTTGGGATGGGATCAGCTTAACACAAGTTGAACTTGTTTTTTTTGGTGTTTTTACTTTAGGGCTGGTCAAAAGACTTGTATTTTTTTGGGCACTTTTACTTGAGGGCTGTTCAAAAGACTTCTTTAAATTTTGGGCCCTTTTAATTTAGGGCTATTCAAGTTCAAATTTCTTCAGGGCTTGTCAAGTTAGTTGTATTTTTTATGGTGTTTTTACTTTAGGTCTTGTCAAGTTACTTGTCTTTTTTTTGATGTTTTTACTTTAGGGCTAGTCCAGTTACTTGTGTTTTTTTGGGTCTTTTTACTTTAGGGCTAGTCAATTGGATAGTACCAGTTTTTTTTATTTTCATTTATTTATTTATGTTTTTGTTTTTTTAACCAAAAAATGAACATTCTTTGATTTTTTGGTTGATTTCTGTTTTTTTGGAAGGTTTATTTAGTTTATGGGTTGTGTTTACTCCCTTTTTTTTGTTTTCCTTTTTTTTCTTTTTTTGGCTCACCGCCGTCTGGCGCCGTGTGGAAGTCCACACAGCGGGGGAACAGGCTTGGTGGGCCGCACAACTCTTTGAGCCATGGGGGGTTGTACACGGCTCAGATTGGACTGTGTGGCATTCCACACTGCCCTTTTGAAACCATGTGCATGGCTCAATGATCCATGAATTTAATATTACCTTTTCAAGAATATTCAAACTCATTTGAGGAAGAACTTTAAATATGAAGATGAATGGAAGCTAATCCAAAAGCAATGGCATCATTTGGTCTATTCAAAGTCTTAATCAAGCTATCACAAGAAATTCACAAATTTTTCTCTGGTCTGGAATCTTCCCACTTCTGACTACCTTCTTGAAAACTGGATTCCTCTAAAAAGAAAATTTTTCTCCTATTTGGCAAACAAATAATTTCACTTTAGAAACAAATTACATCAAGAATAGAAGGTTCTCACTCCTACATTAAAAGATTCATCAATTCTTTTATTGGCTCTTTCTATAATGTAGCTCAAAAAATTTACAGTTCCACCACCATCCAAACCCATGAAAGAGCCATTGAAGCCATTCAGCAAAAATTCAAGCATCTCAGTGGTTTTCCTCACTGTTTGGATCATCCTTCTGAAAAGTTCAGCCACTATGCCCTCAAAACCATTCATTCATCTGATCAAGTTCCTGATTCCTTCACCAATTGCAATAACTGTGATTAATCTTCTGACATGGGTATACCATGTTTTCACAAAGTCAAAGTGGCCATCAGAAACGGTCAAATCTTCCAACTTGATGATTTTCATCCTCAATGGAATTTCAAAGCTGCTATAAGTAATTTTTTCTTTTTTTTTTTTGAGATTCAACCTCAAATGAATAATACCCTGATTGATTTTGATATTCCTTTCTCCAGTTAACTGTGAACCCTGAATCAACTGAAGATTCAGCAAAACTTGAAGTTCCAACAAAAAAAAGTAATGAAAAACTATATTTCACCAAACCTTTTGAAGAAATCAGCAAGTTGCCACCTACAGAACAGCTATATTATCTGGGTGAAAGCATGAAGCTGTACAGTGGAAGATATCAACTTATCCAGATTGAAGAGCAAAATTCCACTTAAATGGCCAAAGTTAGAGGAAGATCCAAGAGAGGAGTCAATAAGTTGAAGAAGATCTCTCAGTTCTCATGCGAAAGAGATCCATCTGATTTTGAATATTTAGAAGAAACCAAGAGGAGAGGGAGGCCAAAGAAGAAATTCATAGCAAATTTGAAGGTCAGTCACCAATTTTTTGGACAAAAAAATATACCAAACTTTGTAATAGGGTGTATCAAAGTCAAAAATTTCAAAACATCAAATGGCTGATTTCAGGCTTTCCATTTTTTTTAAAAAACTTTATTTTTGTGAGCTAACCTATTGGTTCATTTTTTTTTGTGATGAAAAAATAATTTTTGAAAAATTGACATTTTTCCTGAAATAAGTGATTTGAATTTTACAAAATTTTAACTTGCATACTCCCTTGTTAATTTTTTTCTTATGGCTTCAGGTTTCAAGAATGCGCAATGCCATCCCAGGGAAGGGGAAGGGAAAAAATAATGAGGAATCAGAGGAAGAGGTTAATTTTTAACTATAATTAATTATTCTGCAATGAGTTGTTTTTTTTATGAGTCCTTCTCATTTTTTTAACATAGAGTGAATTTCTGACTGAAGAGGAATATTCAGCAGCCACAACAATCAGTGAGAAATTGAGTAAATTTGGTATTTTCTCACTTTTTAATTTTTTCTGATTTCTTTTGGTTTTTCCCTCTAGGTTTCCTGCACATTATCATATCATTATTCTGGAATATTTGACCAAGTATCAATTGAAGAATTGAGTATTATCTTTAGTCCATATTTTCTTTTATAAAAAATTCTAGTTTTGGTTTTAGTTCCAATAAAAATATTCCATTTCCCCAAAAGCAGCCATTCCACATATCTCCCATGTTCAAGATGTAATAGGGGATGGGAACTTTGGCTTTAGAGAAGCAGCCATTTGATTGGGTAGGATCTCAGAATAATGGATTGAAGTCAGGAAAGAAGTGGTGAAAAGTTTTGATTCAAACCCAATTTCCAAGGACAAAAGATTACTGCGTGATATCTTGGGTTAAAATTTCCAAGAAGCAAGAAGGCAACTGAACCACCTTGATTTTCCAGCTCCCATAAATTTTTGGATGAAATTTCCATGCCATGGTTTCCTTCTGGATGAAACATATAAGTGTCTGGTGGTTCTGTTTTCTTCTTTAATGCCTTGCACTTATCTTCCTCTGAATTCCCCTGACACTCCAAATTCCAAAAATTCTCCTATTTGCTTCATTCTTTTAGAATAATTCAAAAATATAGTCTCATTCAAGTTCAAGTCTGATCATTGGCCAGCTCCCAGGTTAGATCTGCCTTGGAAAAGCTTTGTGACAAAGGATTCCAAATATTGAAAAAAATTGTTCAGAGAAATTTGGATATTGGTAATAAGTGTTTTTTACCTCCAAAAAAAAAGTAGAAAAGAAAAACCCATCATAGTTGAATAAATTTTAATAGTTGTATCCATATTTGTTCTTTATTTTTAATTTTTTGAATGAAGCTTGTAAGGTGTATGCAAGAATGCAATGATCTTCAAAAATTATTAATTGATTTTTTTTAACATTCAGAATTCTTAAAGCTTGAATCACCCAAAAAAAAACAATGATATAGGCCAACAAAACAATTCAAAAATCCAGTGAGGAAAGTGAATTTTTCGAATTTTTTGGTTTTTTGAGGGAATTTTTGAAGGGAAAAATGAGATCCAAAAACCCTGGAAGTTTCTTGAAAAAGCTTTTGAATATTTTTTTTGAAATTCTCAAAGCTTGGAACACAAAAAATAAGTCGAAATGGCAAACATAAGGATCCAAAAGTCAAATGAGAAAATTGAAATTTTTGATTTTTTTACTTTTTTGAAGGAACTTTTTCAGGTAAAATAATACATCCAAAAAATCAAAAAAAAATTTAATTCTCTTTGAATGTTTTTTCAACTTTTTGATAGCTTGAATTACCCAAAAAAAAATGAAATAAAAAGGAAAATATAAGGATTCAAATGTCCAAAGAGAAATTTGATTTTTTTGATTTTGTGTGTTTTTTGAAGGAATTTTTTAAGGTGAAAGGATACATCCAAAAAATGGAATAAAATATTTGAAGAATCTACGAATGTTTTTCAAAATTTCTGGAAACTGAAATAACCAAAAAAAAAACAAACTCAAATAGCCAAAATGATGATCCAAAAACCATGCAAAAATTTGTTTTACGGATTTTTTTCATTTTTTGATTGCATTTTTGAAGGGGTTCTAATGGCTTGAAAATTACAAAGATTTTGGTTAGTTGTTTAAAAACCCCTGCTAGGGGGCTGGGAAGTCTGAATTCAAAAAAAATTAATTCTTGAAATTTGCATGACATGAAGTATTTTTGCATGAAATACCAAAGGGGCACAACCACGCGCCAATGTCAAAATGCATAAAATAAAGGGTTGGATGGTGAGAAAAGAAATGCTCTGAAAATATATAAATGTCAATATAAATATATAAATATAAATAGGTAGTATCAAAGTTAAAAATTTCAAAAAATTAAATGGCTGATCTCAGGCTTTTTTTTTTTTTTTTTTGAAAATTTTTTTTTTGTGAGCTAAACCTATTGTTTCATTGTTTTTTTGATAAAAAAATATTTTTTGAAAAATTGATATTTTTCCTGAAATAAACAATTTAAATTTTTCAAAATTCTAACTTTGATACGCCCTAATATGAATATGAATATATAAATATAAATATAAATGAATAAATATAAATATAAATGAATAAATATAAATATAAATATATAAATATAAATATAAATATAAATATATAAATATAAATATAAATATATAAATATAAATATAAATATATAAATATAAATATAAACATATAAACATATAAAAAATAAAAACATTGAAAAATAAAAAATAAAAAAATAAAAAAATGAGAAAAAAAGAGAAAAGACAAAAGAGAAATAAAGAAATGAAGAAAAATTCAAAAATTGAAAAACAGAAAAAAAGAAAGATATATAAATATATAAAAAAAGAGAGAGAGAAAAAAAGAAATAAAGAAAAAAAGAAAAAAAGAAAAAAAGAAAAAAAGAAAAAAAGAAAAAAAGAAAAAAAGAAAAAAAGAAAAAAAGAAAAAAAGAAAAAAAGAAAAAAAGAAAAAAAGAAAAAAAGAAAAAAAGAAAAAAAGAAAAAAAGAAAAAAGAAAAAAAGAAAAAAAGAAAAAAAGAAAAAAAGAAAAAAAGAAAAAAAGAAAAAAAGAAAAAAAGAAAAAAAGAAAAAAAGAAAAAAAGAAAAAAAGAAAAAAAGAAAAAAAGAAAAAAAGAAAAAAAGAAAAAAAGAAAAAAAGAAAAAAAGAAAAAAAGAAAAAAAGAAAAAAAGAAAAAAAGAAAAAAAGAAAAAAAGAAAAAAAGAAAAAAAGAAAAAAAGAAAAAAAGAAAAAAAGAAAAAAAGAAAAAAAGAAAAAAAGAAAAAAAGAAAAAAAGAAAAAAAGAAAAAAAGAAAAAAAGAAAAAAAGAAAAAAAGAAAAAAAGAAAAAAAGAAAAAAAGAAAAAAAGAAAAAAAGAAAAAGAAAAAAGAAAAAAGAAAAAAGAAAAAAGAAAAAAGAGAAAAGAAAAAAAGAAAAAAGAAAAAAGAAAAAAGAAAAAAGAAAAAAGAAAAAAGAAAAAAGAAAAAAGAAAAAAGAAAAAAGAAAAAAGAAAAAAGAAAAAAGAAAAAAGAAAAAAGAAAAAAGAAAAAAGAAAAAAGAAAAAAGAAAAAAGAAAAAAGAAAAAAGAAAAAAGAAAAAAGAAAAAAGAAAAAAGAAAAAAGAAAAAAGAAAAAAGAAAAAAGAAAAAAGAAAAAAGAAAAAAGAAAAAAGAAAAAAGAAAAAAGAAAAAAGAAAAAAGAAAAAAGAAAAAAGAAAAAAGAAAAAAGAAAAAAGAAAAAAGAAAAAAGAAAAAAGAAAAAAGAAAAAAGAAAACAAAAAACAAAAAAGAAAACAAAAAAGAAAGAAAAAAGAAAGAAAAAAGAAAGAAAAAAGAAAGAAAAAAGAAACAAGAAAGAAAGAAAAAAAAAGAAAAAAAAGGAAAAAAAAGAAAAAAATAAAGAAAAAGAAAGGAAAAGAAAAAACAGAAACAGAAAAACAACAACAGAAAAAAAAAGAAAAAAAGAAAAAAAAGGAAAAAAAGGAAAAGAAGCAAAAGAAGAAAAAGAAGAAAAGGAAAAAGAAAAAAAGGAAAAGGAAAAGAAAAGAAAAAAAGAAAAAGAAAAAGAAAAAGAAAAAGAAAAAGAAAAAGAAAAAGAAAAGAAAAGAAAAGAAAAGAAAAGAAAAGAAAAGAAAAGAAAAGAAAAGAAAAGAAAAGAAAAGAAAAGAAAAGAAAAGAAAAGAAAAGAAAAGAAAAGAAAAGAAAAGAAAAGAAAAGAAAAGAAAAGAAAAGAAAAGAAAAGAAAAGAAAAGAAAAGAAAAGAAAAGAAAAGAAAAGAAAAGAAAAGAAAAGAAAAGAAAAGAAAAGAAAAGAAAAGAAAAGAAAAGAAAAGCAAAGCAAAGAAAAGAAAAGCAAAGGAAAGAAAAGAAAAGAAAATAAAATAAAATAAAAGAAAAGAAAAGAAAAGAAAAGAAAAGAAAAGAAAATAAAATAAAATAAAATAAAAGAAAAGAAAAGAAAAGAAAAGAAAAGAAAAGAAAAGAAAAGAAAAGCAAAGCAAAGAAAAGAAAAGCAAAGGAAAGAAAAGAAAAGAAAAGAAAATAAAATAAAAGAAAAGAAAAGAAAAGAAAAGAAAAGAAAAGAAAAGAAAAAAAAAGAAAAAAAAAACCATTTGCAGGGGGGTAAAACAGGAGATTTGCTGATCACAATCACCAAATGAACTGGATAAACTCAGGAAATTGAAGGAGTTGTTCCCAAAGCAGTGATAAAAACAGGTTTATTGGATGAGGAGGTGTTGGGGTTGGGGCTTGGACAGGTTTGGGGAAAGCAGGAGGAGAAGGCTTGGGTGGACCCAGGGAAGGTTCAGAGGTTAAGGTAGGTCCCAAAGGAGCAAATGGGGCTGGGATTGAGCTGTAGCAGGGTCTGGAAGAGGCCTGGAGGCTCCCCTGAGTGTGGAATTTATGGAGTGTTGGCCGCCCCAACCACAACAGTTAATATCCCACACAACAAAGTTTGGGTAAACCTTTCATCAAGGAGGGGGCAACATCCAATCCTCACCCAATACTTAAGAAGATCTCTTTGCCTCAATCTGGGATATAGAGACTCCTTTGAGATTGGGTAAAGTTTAGAATATAGCTTCCTGGCAGTCACTTGAGTCGGAATTTAGTACCACAACTATTGATACAATAGAGGAATAATAAGGGTGGTTTTTAATTTCCTGCCCCTATGTGTACTATATTAAGTCTCAAAACACAAAAGAAAAGAGATTTTTTGCTGATTTTCAAATAGGGTTGCTACTATAGTAGTCTCTGTCAGACCTAAGATCTATTTTTGCAAGATTGATAATGAAGAAGTGGCAGAACAGATGGGTGATTTGTGAACAGTTGACAATGATCAAATGGTTATTTGGAGAAGGAAGGAGCACAGCAGGCTACTGAAGAGCCAAATGAGAAGTATTGATAAGGCTACAAACAGCCAAGGAGAAAAGGATTTACTTGTGAAGTCAAGTGGAAATGATCTGAAGAGGAGGAAAGGACACTCCGTTTTTGTTGTCTGGCATGACATGGGGAATATGATATTACTATTTGAAGAGGAGAAACAAGGACCTCAGGCATAGCTACCTATCATGATGGGTGGAATGATGATGAGGATGATGATGATGATGATGATGATTATGATTATGATGATGGTAATGATGATGGTGATGGTGATGGTGATGGTGATGATGGTAAAGGTGATGGAAATTTTAATGGTAATGGTAATGGTGACGGTTATAGAGATGAAGTTGGAATGGAGTGGTGACATTTATTGAATAATGGTGGGTGGATGACATTTTGTAATGGTAATGAATGTGGTGGTGATAATGAAAGAGGATGGAGAGCACAAAGTTATAGAGATAGTATTGAACAAAAGTAGGGAAGGATTCCAATACACCAGCCTTTTCAATACTAGATGGAAGGAATTTTTATATGTTGTTGAAGTTGACTGTTGAGGTTGATGGTGATCATGTCAAGAGTTGGTTGTTGATATGGTTGATGGATGGCAAAGGATGATGGGAGTATTTATGGAGTAGATGAAGCAATTGGTGATGTAGCAGGCGGAACATTTGATATTGAGGAGATGGAGCAATGGGTGATGTAGCAGCAGGTGGAGTGGATGAGATGGAGGAGATGGAGCAATGGGTGATATAGTAGCAGGTGGAGCAAATGAGTTGGAGGAGAGGGAGAAAGTGGTGATGTTGCGTGAGGATGATGGGTGAATTGATGCAGGAGATGGAGCAAGTTGGGGTACAGTTGACAGAGCAATGGGAGGATGGTAAGGGTGACAGGATGGGCCAAATGAATGGACCACCCCATTAGAATGATGAAGATTTGACTGATGAATGAAGAGCGGAGCAAGGAATGAGTAGCAATTGAGATTGCAAGCAAGTTTGAGAGAGAAAATGTTGACAGAGTGAGCGCGCAAAGGTTGGGGTGAGAAGCAATCAAGGTTGCATGTTGAGAGAGTGAGCAAGCAAAGATTGATTTGAGCAGTGATCAAGGTTGCAGGATGCAGCAAGAGGTATCAAGAGCAAGGTTGAGGATGGGGTGAATAAGTTGTTGAGCAAGCAAGGGAGCAATGAGGCCGCTGTCAAGGCAGCAAGAGAGGAAATTTTGAAGCAGGAAAGGTCGCGTTTGAGGTGCAAGAAATATTGGGCAAGGTTGGAGCGTTGAAGAGATGTTGAGAGCAAGGGCGCAAGGGTGGAGGTTGAGTAGCAAACAAGATTGCTATCAGGGAAGAGAGCAATCAAGGTGGAAAGGATATTGAGAGAGGAAGCAAGATTGTGAGCAAGGTTTCAGAGTGAGGTGAGGATGAGAAGCAATCAAGCAAGGTTGAAGGGTGGAAGAGCAAGGAGAGGAGCGCAAGAAATGTTGCAATCAAGGTGGAGGAGATGAATGGACAGGGGGAGGCGGAGCTGAGTGGAAATTGGGTTTGAAGCAAGGATGGAAATGAGTAGCAATTGGAATTGCAAACAAAAGCGCAATAAAGATTGCAAAGTGAGGAGAGCATTGAGAGAGCAAGCGCAAGAAGGTTGGAGAGTTGGAGGGGATGAGAGTAAGAGGATGGAGATGAAGAGTGAAGCAGTGAGGATGAGAGAGTTGGATAGGTGATGATGAATGATGAAGATTGGGGGAATTTTTGGCCAGATCTTGGGCATCCTTTTGAACAAGTGACAATGGCTGGGTGGACTTGCTGGATGAAAGGAGTGAAAGGTTGGTTGAATTGTGAAGGAAATCATTGCTGGAACTCAGACACAAGAAGAGGAAGAAGGTGGCCATCCAGGCGCAGAGTGTGAAAAAGGGGCAATGTGGATGAATGTCAGCTGATCCAATGGTGTGGTGTTGTATTTATAACCTTGGGTTGAGAGCTGCGTCACAGGCTGCGCGCTCAGCAGTTGGGTAGGTTGGGCTCAGCATTTGGGTGCGCGCGGTCTCAGCAGTGCCTGCTGAGGGCTCAACAGCAGCCGCTGCGGGCTCAGCAGTAGGAATTGCGGGGCTCAGCACCAGTTGCGGCTTGGGCCCACTCCAAGGGCGCTGGACCGTGACCCGCCCAGGAAACGCGGACCAAGTGATGGAGCCAGCCTGACCAAGCTTGCGGGTGGCTATTCCGGAAAGCGAGGGCGGGGCAATTGGGGGTTAGGCCTGCGCGGGCCGACCTGCGGACCGCAAGGTCCGCAGACGCGTGCGGGTGGCCAAACCGGGGGGCTCCAAGTAGGGCGCGGTGGAGGGCCGTGCCATGAGAAGGACGAACTGGGCATACGTTGATATTGAGGGGCACGGTTTATGGGGCAAGGAATGGAGGGGTAGGGTTGGGCTAGGGTTCTGTGCTTAGGGGTTGTGTTTCATTGTTCTTTTGCATTTGTGGTTGTACTTAGGTTAGGGTTGAAGGGGGGGGATCCAAGTCCTCACCCTCAACTCTGGGTTGGGTGATGATCTATCTATCTATCAATACATCTATTTGAGAAGGAAAGGAAAGGAAGAGGAAGGATTGGAGGAAGAAGAATACATCTCATTATCTCTCTTTTATCTCACTACACTTAAGAACTCATCGCATCCAACCTCCTTATAGACGCCTAGATCAATAACTTCCGGACCTGCGGACAACTTAGGAGTGTAACTCTCCTTTGCTTTCCAAAACGGACAAGAGGGTGGTGATCCACTGGATCATAGTGGAAGATGATGATGTTTGTCAGCTTGGTCTTGATTGAGGTGAGCAAGCCCAGCATCTGGAGAAAGGAAAGGAGAGCAAAAAGGATGAAGAAGAAGGAACAAGGGATGATGGGAGGAGGATTGGATTGATGAAGGAGAGGAAGGATGATTTGAGATGAGCCTTTGGGCCAAGGTTCTTGATTGAGTATGGGAAATCTGAGTATTGAGAGGGAATTTGAAGATTTGGTTGGGGATATTGTTAGAGGTAAAGCGTAGGAAGATACTGGTGGACAATTGAAAATGAGATCTTTGAACTGGTCAGATGATTAGTGGAATAAAAACAACTGATTGAAGGGTTCAATTGAGATTTGGATTGGAGAGGTAATTCATTTTAGGAGAGGGAAATGGCCATTTTCCTGAGAATCAGTGGGTTTTGATGATTGAAAGAGTCTTTTGTAATACTGAGTCAAGTCAGGTTGAGATGGAAGTTGAAGGATCAAAGTTTGAGGGGAGCATTAAATCTAGGGGAAGAGGAGTATAGGAAATGATAATGAGGAGTTGAAGCGGGCAGCGGAAGCAATAGATTGTGATGGAAGGGAGCAATGAGCGGAGAACAGTGATGGAAGGGAGCAAAGCAGAGGGTGGTGATGAAAATTCAGAGGAAGGAGGGATTGGTGGATGATGAAGCATGAGCAAGAGAAGGAAGAGCATGTAGTAGGAGGAAATTTTGAAGCAAGCAAGGTTGCGGTCAAGGTTGAAGTTGGTACCATAAGTTGAGAAATCCAACCGGACATAACAAAAGCCTTTGAGATGTTTGATGGCAAAGAATTTTTTACCGTGGGTATTCTGAGTTTTCAGGAATTTCAGGTGAGTCCAATCAGTCCCAGTAGTGCCTTCAAGACCACTATTGCTGACGCTCATCTTGATCAACTTGAACATGGAGCTCCAGAATTCAAAGTTGGCAAGCACAACACTATCAATCTTAATCTCATCAAAAAGTTCAAATATTACAAGGTTGTTGGACATTTTTTTGATACAGGGCGTGAGCATTCACCAATCCTTCTTCTCACTGAGTATTACAGAGGTGGACTTTTTATGATTTTAAGATCCATGGATTGAGGCGGAGCAATTAAGGAGGCATAATTTGTTTGAGTGGATAGGGTGTTGAGAGGATTGAGTGAGGTGCCAAATCCGGTGTTGGATTTGAAATAATAAAAGTAAGATGACTTTGAGAGTGGTGAATTAAGAAGAAAGAAATGTTGGGTTTGAAGTCATAATGTTGAAGAAGTGAGAAATTGCGAGATGGATGATCTGAGATTGGAAAGGTAGGGATTTGATGGAGATTTGAGATGAGGGACAAGTGTGGGGATGAAGACAAAAGTTGAGAAGATGAGGTAGGGGATGAGGAAAAAGAAGAAGTTGAGGTTGATGGGAGCTTGAAATCAATTCAATGATAAGGTTGAGATGATAAAGGTAAGTAAACCAGTTGGAACAATGAGGTTGACTGGATAGCCTTAGTGGGATGAGTTTTTGCTTTTAACCATGAAGATTTGACAAAGAGAAAATTGTTATTTGGAGAAGGAAGGAGTACAGCAGGCTACTGAAGAGCCAAAGGAGAAGTATTGATAATGCTACAAAGAGCCAAGGGAAAAGGGCTTTACTTTTAAAGTCAAGTGGAATTGATCTGAAGAGGAGGAAGGGAAACTCCGGTTTGGTTGTCTGGCATGATATGGGGAAAATGATATTAATATTTTTAGAGGAGAAACAAGGACCTCAGGCATAGCTGCCTAGCATGATGGGGAGAATGATGATGATGATGATGATGATGATGATGATGATGATGATGATGATGATGATGATGATGATGATGATGATGATGATGATGATGATGATGATGATGATGATGATGATGATGATGATGATGATGATGATGATGGTAAAGGTGATGGTGATGGTAATGGTAATGGTGATGGTTATAGAGATGAATTTGGAATGGAGTGGTAACAATTTTTCAATAATGGTGGGTGGATGACATTATGTAATGGTAATGAATGTGATGGTCATAATGAAAGAGAATGGATAGCACAAAGATATAGAGATAGTATTGAACAAAAGGAGGGAAGGATTCCAACAATTTGGAGGATAGAATCTGAGTAGAATCTTTTATCTAGTATCATCCTTTATATATTTTATCTTGTTTTATTAGTTACTGATGAATACTACTTTGATGGTGCAGATGTTGATTGAATAAAGTTCAAGTGGTTGATCCTATAATTAATTCCTAATGGTGCTTGAGGATTGTCAGCTTGCTACAATTTCATAGCAAGCTGCAAAAGTAAAATAAATAACATAAAAATAATAATAATTTTAATTTAACCTAAGAAGGAGTAGGAAAACCATAAATATTATTGCAAAAATAGATTCTCCACCCAAAATCAGGTAGGTTCACTCAGTGATCCCACCCTTGAAATCCAACTCCTTATATTTATAAATAACTAAGGAAAGAAAGACCAAAATACCACGGCACCACTATTGAACTTTTTGACCAATTAAATAATTCACATGTATTGTCACGTATAGGTTTCACACCTAAAATTCAGTCAGAATTGAGTTGTTGTGTATATTTTATGAGCTACAGACAGAAATGTGTTCTGTCACAATTCCCACACGCAGCCGCGGCAGCCAATGCACCCGCACGCAGCTGAGCTACAGCTCTGTCACTCTGTCAAAGCTTTGTACGCAGCCCCTGGCCTCTGACAAGTATGCAGCCGCAGGACTATGGGTTGACAAAGTGACAGGCAGACTGAGAAACCTAGGTACTGCGTAAACATGATACAACCTACATGGGAACATTCTAAATATGTAATAAATGTTCCCGTGGATATTAGATAGTCTAAAAATACATAAAATTATATAAAAATACTTAAATAACCTTTATACTTATTTTTATTAAATATAATTCAAAGTACCAAAAATGTCTAATATAAGATAATGACTACTTCTAAAAATATATTAAAATACTTCAATATAATATCATGAAAATTTCTAGAAATCAATATTTTTGTGAAATACTAAGAAAACTTATGATTTTAAAATATTACATGAATACCCATGACTTACATTTTTAAGTAATTATTTTAGTAAATAAACTGAATTTTGAAAATAAGGAGTGAAATCAATATCATGACTTTACTCCAATTATTAATACAAATGAGAACTCACCTGACATCAGAATAGCCGTAGGAATGTCTATTAAAATAATTATTAAATTACTGGGGACATTTACTAAGGATAATTAATTAAATAATAAATAAAAAGGGCAGATTAGTGTTATTCACATGTCCAGATATCAATGATAAAGTAGAATAATTCCCATACCCTGTGGAATTAGATGCTACCCGTGTTAAAGCACCAAAAACACGTGAAAGGCTACCACTGGTTACCCTGCTAGCCTCAGTGTCCGTCCCTTTGAGCCCCTGTACCCCTCAGAAGGACAATACTGGGACTCCAAAAGCTATAAATAAAGAGCTCTTTAGAGGATATTGATACCCAGAGACCCAGTTATATTTACATCCAGACACCGTGCCAAGGTAATCAAATACTTATAAGAGATAAGTAAGTGGTTTATGGCTTTAGTCTGATTAATAATATCCGTCCTCAACCCTCTTTTCTCAATTTAAATTGCTGAACAACCTTATAACCCCAGTATACAGGCTTAACCCATCAGTGCACGTCTCAAACAGGTACCCAAAGGATTTAATAATATACAAGTGAGTATTATTATCCTTTCTCTGTTGTGGCAGCTTGGTTACAAAGCCCTTCCACACCACTGTGTATTTTATATACATATTATCTTTGGGAAAAATATCCTTTAAAGTAAAGGTCCCAAAGTAACCAGGCCTACCTGTTTTCATACTGAATTTCCTGAAGAGAGGTGTTAAAGATCCCCAATATAATTGTGGCCCCTCTATAAAAATATTTAATAATCAATTTATCTATATTGATTTATAGCAATAAACCATATCCAAACCAATTAACCTTGCAATAAACTTTATCCAAATATTTTACAGAGTTTTTCTGCATTTATTGAAAATATATTTTTATTATTTATTCTATCACCTCTGGTAGCTAAAGGATAGCAAGGTTTCTGGCATCCAGGAGGCTGACAAGGATGATGGAAGATAAAGATGAAGATGTTTATGGAAGGATATGATTATAATCATGGATGAAGGATGATGGTCAAGGTAGGAGATGGTGATGATGGATGATGGTGATGATGATGATAATGAGGGATCATGGATTATGATGGTGATGGTGGATGAATGATGGATAATTATGGTGGTGGTGGATGATGATGATTGATTGTAATGATTTTTGATGATTATAGATGATGTTGATGTCTGATGATGTTGGATGATGATGGTAGATTGTGATGGTGGATGATGATGATGATGGCCAAAATTATGGGGTAATGGGTTTATGATGAATGTTAATGGTTGGTGGTGGTGGATGATGAAAATCAAAAGTATGGGTTAAAGGAATAGTTATGGTTTATTGGAATGGGTATGGGTTATTGGAATGGGTATGGGTTATTGGAATGGGTATGAGTTAATGGAATGGGTATGGGTTGTTGGAATAGGTATGGATTAATGGGATGGTATGAGTTATTGGAAAGGGTATGTTTTACTGCAATGGTATGGGTTAATGGAATTGCATGGGTTGTTGGAATGGTGTAGGCTACTGGAATGGCATGGGTCATTGGGATGTTTATGTTCAAAAGTATTGGGTAGTGGTGGTATTTCATGTAATGGTTTGATATTTCCTAAAACATTTTGTTTATGTTTACAAAGGTTGATATACTTTATAAGGGTTTACTATTACTTATAAGGGTTGGTTATTGTTGAATGATTTTTAATATTTGGGTGTTGTTGGCCTAGCAGTAACCATCACATGGAAGCTGAATACCACCCCTGCAACAGTTATGCAACTTGGGTCTTTGAATCCCAGGAGACCCACCCCCTGGCTGCTACCCCTTGCATCTTGGCTGGCCATGCCCACCCCTTTATAATTGAAACCTATTTTTGGCTGGCTCTTTGGCGCATGGATGGAGTACTTAATTTCAACACCTGTTACCCAAATCAGAATGGATTTCTAACATTGCCCAAACCCAATAAAAATTCCAAAATCAGGCAATATAATCATCAATTTAAGTCAACAAAAGTAATCCAAACTGCATCTTAAATTTCAACGGTTAATCTTGCATTTAGATCACCGGTCTCCTCTGCCTCAGATGATAGTGAAATATGTGAAATCAATAGCATTTTTTTTTAAAAAAAATGGAAAATATCTGTTATAAGGGTGGAATATTCCTTTATAAGGGTTGAGTGACCTTTATAAGGGGTGAAAACCTCAGGCTGGGTGCCTGGGGGGATGGGGGGGGGGAAGGGGAAATGGCTGGTGGCGGAGGCCCTCTATTTATAGACATCAGGGGTGGGCCACCTTTCACCAAATCTGTGATGGGAAGTTAAATGTGTCACTGGCTGAATTGTGGCTCTAGGCTTTTGGATTGGTTGACTTGTGGGTGTCTCAGTTGAACTTCTGTGTTGGAACATTCCATGCATTTCCAACCTGGATGACTTGTGTTTAAGGCTTTGCTGGATGATTACATGATCCCTTCTTTGACAACCAATTGAAATTTGGTTAGTCCAGGATTGATTTGAGCTGTATCTTCTAATCCATGAAAGATAGAGGGATACTTTGGCTGAGTTAATATAGGTAGTTTTTGGTTTATAATCCATTTTTGAGGTTACTTTGGGGGTTGGAGCTGTCCTTATATTAGAAAAGTGATTCTGAGGGCTATATGTTACATTTTGGTCTAAAACACTGGGGTATCCACAACTTGAATCAAACATCTTCATTTTTTGGAACCACAAATTTTTCCATATGGTGCTAAAAATGCCTATTGTGTCAGAAATGGGTATAGGAGGAAGAGTGGGGACAATGAGGAGTTTTTTCTTGGCTAGTAGTGGGACCCAAAAACAAGCAGAGGTGGTCAGCCTTCCTGAAGGGTTCAAAAGCAGGGATTTTTCTAAACTGGAAGCAATGAAAATTGGTGTAAGCACATTATTTTCAGGAAGAATAAGATGAAATCTTTTTAAAACAAATAAGTTGGAGTTTTGTGGGGAAACAAACAGTAGTTTTTGTAGAGGTAGAGGAGGCAGATGATGAAGATCCTGGGATAGAACCCAATTTTCAGGGAGATGTGGTGGTCTTTTATAGACATGACCTATGAAGTGAACCACACGCAAAAATGACAAAGGAGTGGAAGGTTTGTCAACAATCATCAAGCACATAAAAAAAATTAAAGAAAAGTGTGTTGCATGATTTTCAATATGACAAGATCTGATAGGTTGGAATAAAAAATAACACACACACACACTAAAAAATTCAGAAGCTGAGCCATTGGGCATGTGACCAGAATGCAGTGACCCAAATTGGTAAAACCAAACAATAGACCTAGTGAGGATTTACTAGTAATCTGAGGGTGTGGGACCAGGCTTGGGACAACTTTATTATAAAAGAAGGTGTGATGAAGTTTGGGGGCCAGAATTATGGCATGCAGTTGCAGAGGGTTGCCCAATAGCTCAACCTGGAGGCAATTTTCAGAGGTTACCAGAGAAATAAGTCAGAGCTGGGTCTAATTTGGTTCAGGAAAGTATTCAAAACATTTTATTAGAGTTGTGAGTGAGTGGGAAATTTTGCCAGGGGTATGTCATATAGCTGCAGAAAAGCATCAGATAGTTGAAGGTAGAAGGTGTTTTGGGGAATGCACTTTAAATTTGTGTATTTACCATAAACCAGGAGTTTATATGAGAGGATCAAGGCCTATGGAACATTTTTAATGCAAAA
Organism: Puccinia polysora; assembly: GCA_025617555.3. Lineage (NCBI taxonomy): Eukaryota > Fungi > Basidiomycota > Pucciniomycetes > Pucciniales > Pucciniaceae > Puccinia > Puccinia polysora. Next base: position 19,081,758 of record CM062632.1, read on the forward strand.
AAGGGGTTACTATAAGGGAATCAAAGATATTACAACATAAACTAAAGTTTTGGAGTAGTTTTCAAAGATATTTTGCAGAGCTTATTAGTCTTACTAGAGTGACCTACGGAACTTATTTCTTTCAGTTCTACTTGCTTTACATGTATATCCTTTTAAATTTCTGGAGTCAAGCCTCTAACGCTGAGAAAAGGTTGGGGAAGGGTTAACCAAAACTTTGGAGAAGAGCCACTTCTATTCTTATTTGTATTTTCCACACCACAGTGGAAGACTCAAAAGCAGTAAGTTTAAAATGCTTCTACTCACCATGAAACAAAATGCCAAACCTGACAGCAGTTGTAGCACCAGGAATTAATTTTGGTGCTTGTTATTCCTCTGCTACAGAAAGTTAGTCTAATTTTCAAAAGATGCATAGATGATCTTGGAATTTTTTTTGAAATGATTTATGTAATTCATGAAGTCAATTTATATCAATTTAATGACAAAGGATAATTCAGAGTAAACTGATTTTTGGTAAATCCATACTCATGGGTATCAAAATTTTGTGATGTTTCTGCAATAATCAATGAAAAACAATCTATTAATCACAATTATTACATGATATTGAATTGAGAAAAATTTGACTCAAGGCAAGAGTAAAATAAAACCTCCTTTTCAGAGCCTCATCTCAAATCTTTCATATTTCAAATAGTTATAAAAATATTTTGATGGCTGTAGCATCTGATGAAAATTTTCAAATTGTTGATTGAAAGCATTTTAAATATTTTCAATAAATTTTTTTTGTAATTGTTCAATTTCCATTCATTTATTATTCATAATCCTATTATTTTTTATAGTTTTCTTTCTTTTTATTCAATCATGCTTTTCTTTTCAGAATTGAATTGAAATTTGAAATTTCTGAATCTCAATTTAATCATTTTATCTTAGATTTTTTTGAATCAATTTAGGCTTCTCTTTCCTGCACTTGTTTTATTTATTTATTTATTTTTTGTTGGTCTCCTTTTTATTTATTTCAGCCCTTCCTCATTTTTTTCATTACTTTTTTTTCAAAAATGTGTCTTTTTGTTTCTAAATTGTTTTTTTATTTTCTGTATTTCTTTTTTGAAAACATCAAAGAAGAAGGTAAAAAGAAATTTTAGAGGCCCTAAAACAGATAAAAAAATTGAAGTCAATTGGAATTTTTTTTTCTTGGGTCACTATGTTGAAATTTCATCAGATCAAGAATTTTCTTTTAAAAAAAGTGTAGTTGATTTGATGTAGTTTTTCTCAAATGAAAACACGGCGACTAAAGAGTTTTCCAAATCTAGAAAACTCTGTAGTTTCATAACCACAATCCCTTTCCTCCAATTTCTTCTGCTTCACCTGAACCCCTTGCTCAAAAAAAACCCACATCAGCAAAACAAACAATTATTATCAAGCCAATGGATCATCTATACATCAACCATCTCAGAAAATAACAGAAAAAACACCAAACTAAAGACCAAACAACCAAAAAAACAAGGATCTAGACACCCTAAAAAATAATTGATACAAGACCTCAAGAAACCAATGAACTATCCTACAAGCCCCATCCAGTTGATTCATGTCAGCTTGCTACTATGTCAAAGCTAGCTGACAAAGCACCAAAAAAAAGAAAATTAATTAAAATTAATAAAAACTAATTAAATGGTAGGAATATCCAAAATATTATTGAGGATTTGGATTGCTCACCCAATATTAGGTAGGGTCACTCAGCAACCTTATCTTCCAATTCCTACTCCTTAGCTATCTTAATTGATATAATAATCTAACTGGAGCCCACAGCGCCACCAGTACATATTTTGCCGTTCTACAAATTTTACATGAAGAGTCAGGGTTAGGTTCCATGGCAAAAATTCAGTTAGAATAAGATAATTCTGCATATTTTAGGGGTTATCAACAAAAATACATTTTTTCAAAACTCCCGCACGCAGCCGTGATGGCTAGGTACTTGCGCGGTGGATTGCATGTGAAGAACCGCTTTGACCAAGTTTGAACAGGCGCGCAGCCTTGGGCTGGTTGTAATGACGGGGAAAAGGTAATGGAGTCAGTGGGAGTCAAACCCAGATCTACCCAATGCATGTGGGATGCTCTAACCATTGAGCTATAACCACTTGGTGCAAGGTGTACATCACAACATCCCCCCATAAATTAAGAACCCATTTGGCGCGCCCTTTGTTACCCCATATTCATGTTTTTTATTCAATTTTATAGCATGATATTCAACGTGAATCAGGATGCTACAGCTGCAGTTCTGGGCTCATAACCTGTAATGATGGGGAAAAGGTAACACATTCAGTGGGATTTGAACCCACAGCTACCCAATGCATGCGGGATACTCTAGCCATTGAGCTATAACCGCTTTCTGCAAGGTGTAAATCACAACACAGGTGACCCACAAGCAGCCACAAGAATATCCAAAGCAACAGCCGCACCAGCCATTATCTAATGATGAGAAGCAGCTTTCAAAGTACCTAATGGTCAGTCTAAAACATACTTAGAAAAATGCAGCCTATATAAAAAATGTCTCAGCGGTTAGAAGACGTAAAAAAACCATTATTAAATCACATCAAAATACATAAAAAGACAAAATAACATATTTAAGTAAAATGTTTAAGGAAATACATAGAAAGGTCAAAAAGGGCTATTAACAACTTTGGAGGCCTGGCTACCTTAACTAATATAACATAAATGAAACCCTCAGGACACAGAATTGTCCGTGAAACTCTCTTCAATCAATATATGTAAAAATATTACCAAAGTTTCCAAAGGAACTATTTTAAATAAATTGTTTTAGTAAAATACATTGACCTTCAAAAAAAACCATCAAGAGATTGGAAGAGTCTAAGAACCTACTTACCATGACCTTTATTAAATTTTAAGGACATCTTAATGTCTGTAGAGTTTCCCTTAAATCAAGTAAACAAAGATATTGAATAGAAATTACAAGTAATTATTTTTAGTAAATTATTTCAATAAAAAAAAACACCAACTTCAAAAATTTATGTTAAAAACTTCAAGCAAACAGAAATCCCACTTAGAGTGACATGACCAGGAGTTTTATGATATAAAAAAGTTTTTAGAGCATTAAAAAATTAGAATATTCAATCAAGTTTAGAAAATTCTCATGACATACATGACCAAAGGAAGATCATGTGAGCAACTGGGCGCTTTTTCCCAACAAATTATCAAAATATTAATGGAAATGACTCCAGATTGGGAATGATCAAGCTCTCACCCAGGCTACAAAACCTAGAGCACATTCAGGGCTAGCACTGGTTGCCCTGATAGCCTTAGCACCCTTCCCCTTGGGCCCCTACAGCCCTCAGAAGGACATAAATGGGACTCAAAAAGATATAAATAAAGGCCCCTTTTTGAGTTTGTTGTTACCCCAGAACCAGTTATATTTACATCCAGACACAGTGCCAAGGTAATCAAATACTTCAAAGACATAATTAATTTATTTATGGCTTTAGTCTGATTAATATTATCTGTCCCAAACCCTTTTTATCAATTTAAACTGCTGAACAATCCTTTAACCCCAGATGCAGGTTTAACCCATCAGTGCACATCCCAAACAGGTACCCAAAGGATTAAAAAAAATACCAGTGAGTTTATTATAATTTCCTGTTGTGGAAGCTTTGTTAAAAAGCCCTGCCACTCCACCATATATTTTATATTTTTATTATCTTTTGGAAATAACTCCTTTAAGAATATAAATTAAAGGTTCCAAAGTAACCAGTTCTATGTATTTATAATTGAATTTCCTAAATAAGATGCTTTAAAAATCCCCAATATTATTTTGCACCTCTTAGTATTTATTTAATAATCAATTTATTAATATTGATTAATAATGATCATTAATATCCAAACCATATTGCCTTGCATTTGCTTTCTCCAAATATTTTATGGATTATTTCTGCATTTTTATAATAATATATTTATTATTGATTCTATCACCTCTGGTAGCTAAAAGCTAGCAAGGATCTTGAAATACGGGAGGCTGAAAATTCAAGACTGGCTAATTGCCAAGCAAACAAGACCAAGACCAATTGTACCCTGGTGACCAACAACCCTTGTAAAGGGCTCAAAGAAGATAGAAAATAGAAAATCAATCAAAAAAAGCAAGAAAGGGAATTGAAAACCCTGTCAGCTAGAAAATATCCAAAATATGGCCATCAGCTACTACCTAGGCCACAGTAAATTCTGGTAGAAGATCCAGTCTATATCCCAAGAACCCATCTGAGTCTGCTTAGAAAGTTTCCTATTAACTCCAGCTTGTGCCTTGACCTGAAGATAGTGAATCTCCTTACTAATTGCACCTCATCTCCATTTTTTTTAATTTTGTTTTATCAGTCTGTTAAATATTTTCCAGTCAGTTTCTGGTTATCCAAAAAGAGTGATAAAATCTTGATTTGAGATTCAGGAGCTCTAAATTCAGAAAACTACTCCCTTTTAAGATGCTTGTTGGTTTCAGCAAAACCAGCCATCCTGCACTCAAGCTTGTCATATGCTGGTCAGTTTTTCTGAAACCAACCAGCCTGTCTCATTCTGTTGGTTCATCACATTGTTTATAGAAAAAACAATTTGATAATTTGATTTGATAAATTTTCTTTTCCCTTGCAATAAAAGATCAAGGAAGGTAGAGAAATATCAGCTCTTCATATATTGATTTTTCCAGTTTTGTTGTTAGGAAAAATACAATGAAGACATTTTTTCAAAATAAATAAATTCAAAACTTAATAATGTCCCATGATAAATTCACAGCCCTACACAAACTGTGCACAACTCAAAATGGTTTTTGTGGCATGTTTCACAACCCAGCTGATTTTTGAAACACCATTCACACTTCCGTGGGCTGTGAACAGCTGCTCACAACTCAGGTGGGTTGTGAGCTGCGCCAGAAAACCCATTTCAAGTTTTGGCATTCCCTTCACAACTTTTTCACATTTCCAGGGTTTTGACCAAAAAAAAAAAAATTAAAGTGAAAATAACTTGAAATAAATAAAAAGTTAAGGCCAATTTTATATTTTCAACCTCAGGGTTGTGAACGGGAATGAAACGCCATTCACAACCCATATGGGTTGCAAACGGCCAATCACAGCCCAGCAATTAGCAAGCCAGGTTGCTCTTACCTTGTCTGACCTCCAGTTTGCAACCCATTTTGGGTTGCAATTGAGGAGTCGCAACCCAATTTGTGGTTGCAAGCCCCTGGGGGTTGCGCAAGTCACAAGCAAGGGTGGCACATGTTTTCCTGGCCCATTTGGGAAACTCCCCCCCCCCAAATGGGCCATTTGGGGGGATTAGGGGTACCTAGGCACCCCTGGACCACATGTGAGTCCTGTAAACCCAAATTTAGGGATCTGATATAATATGTGGGACTATTATTGAATCACAAAAAGAAAATTTGAAACTTGGAATCAAAGACTCACGTACACACACACCACTTGCCTGTTGCATATATTAATTTTTCTCAAAATTAATTCTTCTCAACCCAAAAGTGAGCTAACTTTTGGAGTTTTTGGATTTAAAAACGCATGGAATGCTTAACAGCTTTCAAACTTTTTTGGTTTATGGGAACAGTGGCAAGCCCAAGCCCTCCTGGATTAAGCAAGGCTATGTTAAAGGACTTAATGAAAAGTTTACTTAACAAAGTTTTTGAGGAATCTAGGGATTTGGGTAGGGATTTGGAAAGAAAACATTGGAATCCCTAATTGCATCCTTGTCTAGAGTTACAATTGAGGAAAAAAAATTTTCTTCACAACAGGGACAAGATTTTCTTTCACAACTTGAATTGACTTAAGGTGGTGGGTGACATTTTATATGTTGTTTGACTGAATTGAATTTGGCTTGACAAATACTAATGTAAATAAGGGGTTCCAGAACCACTTGACCCTCCTCCTTTGAGAGCCTTTGCTTCTACAAAAGATGCCAAGATTTATTGTCAGAAATGGGCAGCCATGCATTTCTACCCATTGACAACTTTCAAATCAAGGAAAGAAAAATATGTAGATTTAGCTTGCAACAGATTTGGGGTATATGAAGGGCCTTGTTTTACCAAAATTCAAAGGCAAACTCACACTAGAAAGTTTGGGTGTCAATTCATGATCCGTGCAATTAGGAAAGTAGCAGATACCTTGTGGAATCTTTCCATTGGAAAGGCCTAAACAATCATCAACCATCAGAAAGTCCTTCAGTGCATCCTCAACTGAGGAGAATATCAGCTCAAGAATTAGATTTACTTAGGGAAGACATGAAAGATGGCCTCAATACAGTTCAAATGAAAATGAAATTCAGCAAGATTTATGTTGGATAATATATTGGTGATAGAAAAATCAATAACACTAATCAAAAGGTAAAGCTTGCTGAACTGGAGGGGAAAATTGTTATGGATGCTCTATTAGAAATGCTCCAGGAGTCCCAGTGGTTTTCCAGGTCCAAACTTGGTGGAGAGGGTCACTTAGAGGCCCTATTCTTGGCTCATGCTGAGTCTATAAAAATATGCAGAAAAATTGGATCATATTGCTGTACTTATAAAACAAATAGGTACAACATCCCTCTATTGCATGTTGTAGGAATGACTGCCAACAAAAAGACTTTTACAAATGCTTATGTTTTTATAACAAAAGAAACTTATAATTTTTACAGTTGAGCTTTGAATGTATTAAAGGAGTTGGCTTATGATCCCAAGAGGCTTCCAAAAGTTTTTGTGATGGACCATTAAAAAGCTCTTATTTGTGCTATTAAAAACAGTTTCCCTGATTCACCCAGAAAGTGTTGTACTTGGGACTTATCTCAAAAAATACAATCAAAATTTAAAGTGCACTTCAGTAATTAAAATGATGGTTGGAAAAAGTTTATGACTCTTTGGGTCAAGTATGGGGCCTCTAAAACCAAGGGGGGGCAGAAGAAAATGATGCAAAACTTGTAGTAAGTCAATTTATTGACTATTGATATCTGTGGGAATTGATCTCTGTTGAGAGTGCTTACTTTTAAACTTGTATATAGTGTTTCTTGAAAGACAATGAGGATGTAATAAAGTAAATGGAAAAGAAAATTTTTCCTATCAAATAGATGTTTGTAATGGCTGGAACTTGTGTCTACCCAGACTATCAAAATAAAACTATGTCTTGGGTAGAAGGGGCCCATTCCACTTTCAAACTATTACTAGTGGGATCCTTGGGGAAAATTTTGGATGTGGGGAAACACCTTGAAGGAACTATTCAAATTCAAATCCAATCAGTAAATGCAGCATTTAAAGACTCTTGAATAAAGTTGGGCTTAAGTCTCCCAACTGAAATGTTACCTTTGGGTTACAAATTTTCAATTGGGGCAATTAAACTCATTAAAGAACAATTTGAAAAGCTAAAGCTCAACCACATTGGCAAGGTATGCTCAAAGTCATTTTCAAAAACAATGGGCTTGCCTTGTTCCCACATTTTAGGAGAATTAATAGCATCAAGAGGATCCATTGTGCCTGAGGATGTTCATCCTCAGTGGAAATTAGACTATAATCCTTGCAATGAAGTAAGTGGGATTTTGTGAAGGGTACCCATTATTGGATTGGCAGATTAATTATTGGATTTACAAATTGATGACTATTTTTGTTTGGAAAGTTTGAAGAAGACACAGGGCTTGATGAAGAAACTCAAATTTTGAAAAAGTGGAATTAAATTTATAAGGAACAATCTAAAGAAAATAGCTGGAGATTATAACCTCAACGCTTGAGAATGTGGCTGCTTTGATTGCAAATCCAAGGCTTGAGACAAAGGTGTTAAGTTCAAGCCGCAGTCAACCAAAATTGAAAGCAACCCGTTGTGAGCTTTTGAAATTTGAGCATGTTGAAAGCTCAATTAAGAGGGTAAAAAGGGTTAAAAGGGGACCCAAGACACCAATGAAAGTAAGTAGTCTTTTATTTTGAGTGAGAAATGTTCATTTTTTAGTTTTAATGAACTGATGGGAAAATGATTTCTGACATTCAAGGATGGCTCTTCATCTGAATCTCTAGTTCAGGGGATGAGACTGAAGAAACACTTAAAAGGGGATCAGAAAGACCAAAGATAGTAAGTCTTTGATTTCGGGAAATTTTCATTTTTATGGTTTAATGAACTAATGGGTTAATTATTTCTGTAGTGAAACAATGGCTCTTCATCTGAATTTCATAGTTCAGTGGAAGAGACTGATATTAAATTGTGTTTGGTGCTGTTTGAATAAGATTACTTTTCAAAGGATGAAGCAGACACAATGGAGGAGTCATACAGAAGCTCATCTTTGTTGAGTGGTTCTTCCTTCAATGAGATTAGAATTTTGGCTGACTACCTTTTGCTTTTAGGAAGTCAATGATCTCAATCAAATACCTGAGAACTTACATAAGTTCTTGGGTGCGGTTTGGGATCTGGTTGGTGATCAAAATTGTGGATTAAAAGTCATTGATAAATAACTTGGGTATGATTGGGATGGATGGTTTAAATTTTGGAATGAAATTCTTGAAAAATTGACAAAAAAATAAGGGGTGCTATTCTAAGATCCTTGGTGGAAGTAAAGATTTTCAAAAGATTGAAAAAAGACTTGATTTTAATGACATCAATGAAAAGATTCCCTCTTCAAAATGGCTTTCAAAGCTTTAAATGGGTTGAATGATATCAGATACTTATGGAAGACAAATATTTTTCATTTCATTGGATTCATTCTGTACTTATACTCCTATGAAAATGGGTGTAAAAGAACAATCAGATCTTATTTTCATTTTCTTTTGTAACAATAACCATTGGGTCCGTCTTATAATTAAGGGAGATGTGATTCCAATCCCACACATAGTTTACAAAACACATTCCATGATTTCTGAAAAAGAAGCTTGTTGGGTTGATCACCTCAAAGATCAACTTGATTTTTATTTTAACTTAGAGATTAATTTAATCATTTTTATTTGGTTTCTGATGCTGATATTGTAACTCTATTGATATAAAGGGTTATCACATTTGGAACATCATTATTTTGAGTTTTTTGAGTTAACATTATAATTATGAGTGTTTTGAATGTGATTTCAATGGTAAATAAGTTCAACTTGTGTTGGGCTGATCCCATCTCAAGCTGAACTTGTGTTAAGTTGTGATGGGATTAGCTTGAAACAAGTTGAACTTGTTTTTTTTGGTGTTTTTACTTTAGGGCTTATCAAAAGAGTTGTATTCCTTATGGCACTTTGACTTTAGGGCTGGTCAAAAGAATTTTTTTTTGGGTGATGTCAAATTCACAACTCCAGTTGTGTGGGAGTTGTTTAGGGCCCTACACGGCTCAAATGAGCTGTGGGGGCCCATAGACGACTACAAACAGCCGTTCCAAACACGCGCAACCCCCAGGGGGTTTTGTAGGAGCCTTTTACCCCCCAAAAACGGCAATTTTGAGCCTTCTACCCCCTTACATGGCTCAAAACCACCGGTTTTGGGGGTGCGCAATCCCCCGGAAGTTGTGCCAGAATTTTGGGCACCCCCTGGACCACACTTGGATTCTGTCAGTTAGGAAGGAAATGATTGAAAAATTAGAGAAACATAAAGCATGCTAAATTAAGATTCTTGGTGTTTCAAAGGATGTTGAAAAGATTAAACAAAGACTTGATGTTGAAGACATCAATGAAAAGATTCCCTCCTCAAAATGGCTGGCTAAATTAGATATGGGTCAAATCATAGTAGACTCATATTCCAGACCTATCAATTTCATTTCATTGGAGTCATGTGATACTTATACTCCAATGAAAAATGGTGTTACTGATCAATCAGATCCAATTTTCATTTCCTTTGTAAAAAATAACCACTGGTTTCTATTAGTACTTGAGGGAGAAATGATTCCAATCCTGCCCATTGTAGCAAAACGGTGTTCCTTGATTTCAAAAAAAGCCTCTGGTTGGGTTGATCATCTAAAAGATCAACTTCAAATGTATTGTAGATTATATAGATTATAAAATGTGACTTCATTTAATCATTGGGTTTCATCTAAATTTTAATCCTAATGCAGCTAACAAGTTCTATTAACATAAAGGTTTATCACATTTTGATCATCATTATGTTAAGTGTTTTGAGTTAACATCATTATATTGAGTTTTTTAATGAGATTTTGATGGTAAGTCAGTTCAAGTTATTTTGGGCTGATTCCATCACAAGCTTAACTTATGTTAAGCTTGGGATGGGATCAACTTAACACAAGTTGAACTTGTTTTTTTTTTGGTGTTTTAACTTTAGGGCTGGTCGAAATACTTGTATCTTCTTTGGCAATTTTACTTTAGGGCTTGTCAAATGACTTCTCTTATTTTTTCCTGGTCAAAAGAATTTTATTTTTTTGGCACTCTGACTTTAGGGCTGGCCAAAAAAATTCTTTCATTTTTGGGCCCTTAACTTAAGTTAGGGCTTGTCAAGTTACTTGTTTTTTTTTGGTGTTTTTAGTTTAGGGCTAGTCCAGTTACTTGTGTTTTTTGGTTCTTTTTACTTTAGGGCTAGTCCATTGAATATTCCCAGTTTTTTTTGTTTTTTATTTATTTATTTATTTATTTTTTAACCAAAGAATCAACATTTTTTGATTTCTTTGATTTTTTGGTTGATGCATGTTTTTTTGGAAGTTTTATTAGATTCATGGGCTATGTTAGTGCCCTTTCATTCCTTTTTTTTTTTTGGCTCACCCCGGTTTGGTAGCGTGTGGAATCCAACACGCTGTTGTACCAGGCTGGGTTGGCTGCGCAACTCTTTGAGCCTTGGAGGGTTGTACACAGCTCATATTGGACTGTGTGGTGTGCCACATGGCCCCTTTTGAACTGTGTCTACGGCTCAATGAGCCCTGAATTTAACATTTCCCTTTTTTTGGCACTTTTACTTTAGGGCTACACAAGGTGAACTTGTATTTTTTGGCCCTATTACTTTAGGGCTAGTCAAGTTGAAATTTTATTGTTTGGGCCTTTTACTTTGGGGCTAGTCAAGGCAAACTTGCGTTTTTCAGGAGCTAGTCAAGATGAAATTACTTGTATTTTTTGAGGCCTTTTTCATTTTGGTTCCTTTTTTGGTAATCATATTTTTTCTTTTTTTGTTCATTTTTTGGTGTTTTTGTTAACAATAAATAAAAATATTTATTTCTTTTTATTTCTCTTTGTTTATTTTTATTAATTTCAATTTATTCCTGTTTATTTTTATTCATATTGATTTATTTTTATTTATTTTTATCTATGTTTATTTTTTATTTATTTTTATCCATATTTATTCATTTCTAGGGCATCATTTTTCTCATGCATCCAACCCTTTATTTCATGCAATTTGATGTTGGAGCGCAGTTGCGCCCCTTTGGTATTTCATGCAAAAATACTTTATTTCATGCAACTTTCAAGAATTATTTTTTTTGAATTTTGAATGCGCAGCCCCATAGCAGGGGTTCTTGAACCCCAACCAAGATTGTTGGTAGTTTTGGAGCCAGGAGAACCCCTTCAAAAATGCAATCAAAAATGGAAAAAACTCCGTAAAAACAAATTTTTGCATGGGTTTTTGGATCATCATTTTGGCTATTTCATTTTGTTCTTTTGGTTATTTCAGCTTTCAGATCTTTTTAAAAACATTCATAGATTCTTCAAATATTTTTTTTGTATTTTTTGCATGTATCCTTTCACCTTAAAAAATTCCTTCAAAAAACACAAAAAATAAAAAAGATCAAATTTCTCTTTGGACATTTAAATCCTTTTATTTTGTTTTCTATTTCGTTTTTTATTTCATTTTTTTGAGTAATTCATGATAACATTAAAATTGCACACCATGACCAAGCTGAATTGTATTTCATGGAATCACAAGAGTGAGCAACAGTTGAGATGATTCTAAAAGAAAAATAGAGAAGAAAATAACCAAAAAGGTTTCACTGGCAGAAAACTATGAGTCTGAGAGTCTGATTGAATAAGAGACACAAGAATACTTGCAGAATGTGAGACAAGAGATGATCAGTGATAAGTCTGGGTTATTCAGATAAATTTTGTAGATTCATTTACTGATGGCCATGGTGGGGTGAAACAACACCAGTTGAGGTACCACAATAAAATAGCTTGATTGCCTTGATTAACTATTGGAGAGAAGATAGTGTGAGAAAGCTGAACAAGGAGTTGAGGCTTGTTTCTCTGTTTTTCTTACAATATTAAACTTGCTTCTTGAATTTGTGAGATTTATTCAGGGCAATTGTTCTGTTAAAGATTGAGATAGTTGAGTCAATCATTCTTGAGAATGTGTTGAATTGTTATCTTGGTTAGTTTTTTTATGGTTGGCTTTTGTGATCCTATTCTTTCAATCATTTTATGAAGGAGAATTTTTGATGAACGCAGCTGTGTATGAAGTTTCCGTAGTCAGGATGCAGGAAGTTGATAGAGTTTGAAGCTACCAGACTGCTTAGAATTGGAGAATGAGGCATAATGAATAGAAGTAAGGTAGGAGGAAAGAAAAACATAAGGGAAAGAAAAACATAAGGAGGAAAGAAAGTGACAAGACTTTGAGAGCAACAACAGAGACTTGACAGAAAATATTTCAACACGCCCCCAAAACTTTGAGGTCAGTGAGCTATGGAACTGAATGTATTCACCAGTCTGACATTTGAGGTCTTGTTAGCCGCTTTGTTGAGATAATCAGCACTCATGGAGAGAGATGGAATCAGTTTCACGTCAATGATTCCTAGTTTGAAGTTGTCCCAGAGGCTTTTTGTCTTGATTTCTATGTGTTTTGCCTCTGAGCAGGAGCCAAATTTTCTAATTTTGCCATTGAGTCCTTTATTGTTGATCAGGTGGAGACAGCATTTGAATTGAAGACAGTAGATGTCCTCAATGAGTTTCTGAAGCCATTCCACCTCACAATGACAGCTAGAGAGAGAAATGCATTTGGACTCCGTGGATGAGTGGTTAATACACTGTTGTTGTTTGCTGCTCCAGTAAAATGGACTTCCTTTGAAGGAGCAGATAAATCCGCTCTGGGAAATCCAAGTCTCAGGATCATCAGCCCATGTTGCAGTTCTAAAAAAAACTAGCCAGTCTGTGATCAATTGTAGGCCTATTGTGAGAGTGACATTTTTTGTGCCAGATAGGTAGTGCCAAAAGTGTAAGACCTTGCAAAGATGATTTCTGGATGGGCCAGAAAGGCAATTAACTTCAATCTGCCTATTGGATAGTGGTAACTGACATTCAGGGCTAAAAAATTGCTGTGGTCCTTGTCATTAGAGGTCTTGAGATGAAGTCCAGGAGTTAGTGGAGTAGAGGCCAGCTTTCAGTTGCTTAAGTTCATTTTCTCAAGCCCTTTTTTGACATGCAGGGGTAAAGACAAGTGAATTAAGCCATCCTTTTGTACAAATTTCATCCCAAGAATTGTATTAGGCGGTTGAGCTGAAGAATTTTTGAACCTAAAAAGGAACTCTTTCTCAAATTGTTTGATGTCACTGGTAATGATCAAATCATCTATGTGAAAGAAAACAACAGTTATGTTGTTATCCCCCACGTGGAGACATGGATCACAGTCTGATTCTTTGAAGCGCTGATTTTTGATCCACTCACTCAACATCTTGTACAAATTACTTGGGGCTTGTTTAATTCCATATAATGAATTTTTGAGCCTCAGGTATTTTGAAGTTCTATTGCAGCTGTACGGAGTCTTGATGAAAACCTGTTCATCAATTTCTGCATCAAGGAAAGCTCCTTTGACGTCTAGTTGGAGGATGTAGTGCTTTTTGTTGGCTGTGTAAGTTAGGATTCCTCTCAGAGAAGCAACCTTGCCCGTCGGAGCATATTTTTCAAGATATTCAAGACCATATCTTTGAGTGAAGCCCTGTAAACACAGTTGATTTTTGAGAGTTGGAGCTTTGCCATGCACAATGTTCTTGATTTTGAATACAGGTACAGTTTTAAGCAGATTGGTTACAATTCTTTCATTTGCCTCTTCCCAGACACCCTGATCTCCAATTTTAGTGAATTCTTTGAGAGCCAATTCTCTCAATTCAGGGTTGTTCATTGCATCTTTGAGAGATGTCGGAATTTTATCCGCAACAAAACCATATAAATCTGGCTTTGAAAGAGTTTTCCTGTTTCTCAAATTTGGTTTTAGACTGTTTTCAAATGCCAAGTTTCTGTCTGAGTCAGAGTCTGATTCTTCTTTTACAGCTGGATTAAGATTGCGTTTTGGTGAATTTGTGTTGTCCGTTGCGCATTTTTTTGAGTCTCCAGGTTTATGAGTAGTCATAACATTTGGTTCAGCGGTGCACAACTTGAGGTCTTTTGCATCAATCAATACTTTGATGGGTCCTTGATTATTGAAGATGATTTGTTTGGTTTAAAGGATTTTTCCGGTGGCATTCATTATCCTATAGGATAAGAGAGCAGGATTGAACCCAAAAAGGACCCCAGGTGCACCTTTTTCATTGAGTTTGGACTTGATGTCAGGGGAGTTGAGATAATAGGTGACTCCAGTTCCAATTGGTTTGACGTAGGTGGTCGGAAGGTTTTTGCCATGCATAATTCTCCATGGGTATTCTTTGCCCTTGTGCTTTGGTATTTGATGAAGCATGAGGAAAGAGCTCTGTAAAACTTTGTGCCAGCATGACTTTGGTAGATTGGAAGCTGAAATGATTGCTCTGGCAAATTTTTTGACTGTTCTGTTTTCTTTTTCAACCCTTCTATTGTGTTGAGAGTGGTATGGATTTCTCACAATTTCATTCATCTGCCAAGCGTTTTAGAATATTTGAAGGTTGGTGTTGACAAATTCTCCACCTCTGTCTGAGCAGACTTTGGCAGGGTAGGAGTTATTATTTCTATATTGGTTTTTGATGAAGCGCATGATTTTTTCCGCTGTGTCACTCTTGGAGTGCAGTGGAAAGCATGCTATGTATCCAGAGTGAGAATCAATAAGGTTGAGAATGTATCAAAATCCCCCTTTTGCAGTCAGATTTTTTGGTCCCATCAGATCTAGATGGATCCTATTGAAGCACTGCTTGGCCAGCTGTTTTTGAATGTTGAAAGGTTTCTGCATTAGTTTAGCCTTGTTGCAATTGAGACACTTGAAGGCTTTTTTTTGGCCTTCTGGAATTGTCAGATTGAGTTATTTTTCCATCCTATTGATGCTAGCGTGTCCCAGAGACCTATGAATTTGCAGAAGTTCCAAGCTAGAGTAGTAAGACTTCTTCAGCCCTGTTTACATGTCAATCAAAAATAGGTTGTTTAAAATTTTTCCTGAGAGTAGAGTTCTTTCCTGTGACAAGAGGCTGAATACTCTGGTTTGTTGTTTTGAGTTGACACTTATATCAGCACCTTGAGTCAGGAGAGCACCAAGTGATATGAGATTCACAGTGGACTTGGGCACCCAGACTGCATTGGAGAGAATCAAATTTGCATCTTTGGTTGACAAAGCAAAATTTCCTGTTCCTTCAATCAGGATACCTGCATCCTTTTTCCCTGTTTGAATTTGCTCTGACCTGTTGCTTTTGACAAGAGAGAAAAACACATCCGGGTAAGTAATAATGTGAACGGAGCATCTGGAATTGAGAATGAAGCGCTGTGTGGAATTTCCATTGACCAGGCACCTTCTGCAGAAAAAGGAGTAGAGGTGAGCCTTGTTTTTTCCAGTTTTTGATTTTCCCTTCTTCCCGCGGTTGTGAGTGTTTGTAGTTTTTAATTCAGGGAATTCAAACCAGAAAGATCTGGCCGGGTGCAAGGTGACTGCGGGGTTGTGCTTGCCATTCTTGCATCTCAACCCCCTATTTAGAGCTATATTGGTAGGTTTGACATTCTTGGCTTGGGCTATTGCTTTTTTCTTGTGTTGGACAAGATGGTTGAGTACAGTGTCTATCTTCATTTCAGAGGTTGAGTGCATTATCTGAGACTTCATGGCTTGCATAGTTGGTGGAAACTTGAAGAGAACCAAGTATGCTACAATGCTGTTTGGAAGTTCAATCCCAACTTCGAACATCTTCTTCAGATATACTTTGACCAAAGTGACAAAGGCCTTGATTTTGGCATCCATGGATAAATGAAGGAAACTTTTGAACAATCTTTCTCTGTTTTCTGACTTTGAAGAGGCAAAATGAGCCTGGGTTGACAGCCAAATAAGGTTGGCATTGTCCTTTTTGAGGTTTTCAATGACATTGTTGTAAGTGTTTGAATCTAGTTTGGCAATGAGATGGGAAACAAATTCTTGATTCTTGTCCTTGTCTAGTTGTCTTAGCTTGTCAGGTTCATTCATTAAATCAAATATGCCATGCAATTTGAACATTTTCTTGAACTTCTTCCGCCATATGCTGTAGTTTTTTGCTGTTAGTAGCGGCGTGGATTCAATTAGAGATTTGATTGCAAGTGATTTGTAGTTTGCTTCCCCCCATGGCCCCGGCAATGCAGAAGGCCCTGGTTTCTCCATAACAATTTGCACAGGCTTTTAACAGCAATGAAATTAGAATTGGTTTCCAAGACCAAGCTGAATTTTATTTCAAGGAACCACAAGAGTGAGAAACATTTGAGATGATTCTGAAAGAAACATAGAAAAGAAAATGACCAACAAGGTTGCACTGGCAGAAAACTATGAGTCTGAGAGTCTGGTCAAATAAGAGACACAAAGAATACTTGCAGACTGTGAGACAAGAGATGATCAGTGATAAGTCTGTGGTAGTTGTATAAATTTGGTAGATTGATTTACTGATGGCCATGGTGGGGTGCAACCATGCCAGTTGAGGTACCACAATAAAATAGTTGGAGCGCCTTGATTAACTATTGGAGATAAAATATTGTGATCAAACTGAACAAGGATTTGACGCTTGTTGCTCTGGTTGTCTTACAATATTAAACTGGCTTCTTGACTTTGTGAGATTTATTTGGGTCTATTGTGCTGTTAAAGATTGAGAGATATGATTCAATGAGTCTTGAATAATGTATTGAATTGGTTTTCTTGAGTAGTTTGTTGATTTTAGGCTGTTTCAATCCCGTTCTTTGAATGAGTTGATGAAGGAGCAGTTTTGATGAAAGCAGCTGTGTATGAAGTGTCTGTAGTTAGGATGAGCGCGCATGATAGATTGCAAAGCTAACAACTGCCAAGAATTCAAGAATGATGCATAATGAATAGAAGTAAGATAGGAGGAAAGAAAAACAGGAAAGAAAAAAATAAGGAGGAAAGAAAGTGACAAGACTTTGAGAGCAACAAAAGAGAATTGACAGAGAATATTTTAACAATTCAAGCTATCAAAAAGTTGAAAAAAATCCAAAGTGCATTCAAATAAATTTTTTTCAGATTTTTGGATGTATTATTTGTACTTGAAAAATTCCTTCAAAAAAGCAAAAAAATCAAAAATTTCAATTTTCTCATTTGAATTTTGGATCCTTATGTTTGCCCTTTTGACTTATTTTTTTGGTGTTTCAAGCTTTGATACTTTTAAAACAACTATTCAAGATCTTTTTTTTTAGATTATTACTGGTTAATTTTATTTTATCACAGTTCTTTATTTTATTATTTTTTATTATTATTTTTTATTATTTTATTATTTATTTATTTCATTATTATTTCATTTTCATTTTTATTTTTTTATTTCTTCTCAATCTCTCTGCACGCTTCTATCAAATCACCCGCGGTGCGCGTCATATTTACATCAAATATGAAACTAGAACCTACCAGGAAGGCAAGACCTTATAATCCTTCACAATGCTACCAATCCAAGGGAGAGATCTCTTTGTCTTGATCCATCAGGCTCTCCATCTTCGCATCAAGATTTCCCATCCAGCTATCCATCTTTGTCAAAATTTCCCATCAGGCTATCCATATTCATCAAGATTTCCCATCCGTCTATTTATCTTTGCATCAAGAATTCATACTCAAGGGACCTTCAAGCATATTGTGATCTGGAGTGATACTAATTTGGTACAATACAATCCAGCCCAGACTCCCTATCCTATAACCTTGATTTTTAATCATTTCATCTAATCATCTCACTGTGTAGCATCTGTTTATACTAGTCTGTAGAAATTAGCTTTTTCAATATTTTCTTTTCTGTCTTGCTGTCTCTGTCATTTAGCAATAAGTCCTGGGTAGGCATTGATTTTCATGTTGTTGTTTATAAATTATTTCATTAACTCTCTCTGATTCTTACTTCTTCTTCAGAACTTGTTTTGTTTTGTTAATTCTGAAATATAAAATTAGAGAAATCCAACACAATTAAAAGTCAAATACCATTGGGACTCAAGTTAATAACCAAACCAACCAGTTATCCAGCATGACCAATTCACTAACAGCCACCATTCTAAAGACAGCCATAGAAGCTATTCCTTTACTCACTCATAACAACTTTTCTATAAGATGTAATCAATCTATAAATATGATGGACCTACAGGAGGACCTCTACATAAAACTCACCAAGAAAATATCAGATGCAAACAGAGTTCCTATTGGTCTTAACCATACGGAAAATGTTTAAATTCAAACCATTCTCATTTCTAAGCTTGATACTACAGTCCAAGTGAACATTATCACACCCAAGAAGAAAAAGGATGCTCATCTCATTTGAGCTGTTGAGACTGTGAAAATGAAGATGTGTCTGGTGGGAGTTGAACCCAGGACCTCAGATAGACTGAGACACATACTAGATTGCTGCCTTTCCCAACTAGGCTACAGACGCTTGTGGCTGCCAGGGTTGTTTGGTATTACTGGTCTAGGTTCAACTGCAAAGCCTCCATACTGTGGTGATACATCATGTTAGCAGGTTTAACCTCAACACCCCCCCTTGCTACGTGATGTAGAAATGAGTATGGAAATACCCAGGTGAAAGTGTGATCAGTGTGGGGATTGAACCCGTGATAGGCTTACAGGCGATGATGGTCTTACAGGAAGCATTCACATCTTATTCAAGTCTCATAAGTAAGCAAGTATACGCTCAGGTAGGCTCTGGGCTCATAACCTGTTGAGACTGTGAAAATGAAGATGTGTCTGGTGGGAGTTGAACCCACAACCTCAGATAGACTGAGACACATACTAGAGTGCTGCCTTTACCAACTAGGCTACAGACGCTTGTGGCTGCCAGGGTTGTTTGGTATTACTGGTCTAGGTTCAACTGCACAGCCTCCGTAATGTGGTGATACATCATGTTAGCAGGTTTAACCTCAACATGAGCAGATATCAACAACTATTTTGCTTCTAATCACGCTTTGAATTGAGCTAGAATTTTCAAGGAATTCCTTAGGACTCCATTTACATACTCCAATATACTCGGATTCATCACCAACACTAGAATGGCTATGTCACCCT
This sequence comes from Puccinia polysora, assembly GCA_025617555.3. Classification (NCBI taxonomy): domain Eukaryota; kingdom Fungi; phylum Basidiomycota; class Pucciniomycetes; order Pucciniales; family Pucciniaceae; genus Puccinia; species Puccinia polysora. Next base: position 19,101,035 of record CM062632.1, read on the forward strand.
TACATGAAGTTGGAATAGACTTACCTCCCAACATTATTGTGTATCTCATTTTGGAGAAAATTCCTGCTTCAATGGACACTGTTGTTCAAAAAATCACCCACTCAGATAAGAAAATTACTCCGGATCAAGTTTTAGATCATCTTTGAATGTTTCACAATAATAAATTCCTTAACAAAACGTCATCCATCCAAGATAAAAAGGAAGAAAATTTGGTGTCATTTTTGACCTCTAATATTAAACCATGTGATTATAAGTGGCATAAACCAAAAGCAAGTCATCCTGAAGGCAGATGTTGGAAAATCTACCCCCAGCTCAAACCATTGTTTCCATCAAGGAAAAAGAAATTGGGATCCAACAAATCTGGAAGCAAGATCCCTTTGGTCAGCTCCTTTCACACAAGTTTCATTTTCTCAAGAGACAGCTTTGTACTGGATTCTGGGTCCTCAAGACACATAGTGTCTGACCCCTCCATCTTTTTTCACTTAGACTGATCAATGAAGGGTCTTATATCAACAAGGTCTGGCAATAACTCTCTAGAATACAAAGGAAAAGGAACTATCAAACTGGTAGACAGCAATGCATCTTTAATCTCTATTCCTAATTTTCTCTTCTTGCCCCTAACTATGGAAAACCTACTGTTGATGAGATTTTTGCTTCTTGATGGATTTTTTGTGAAGTTCAGAGATGAAAATTTTCTTGTTAAGAAGGGGAATTGGATTATTTTTGGTAGCTATATTTGAAACATTCCAATTTTGAACTTCTCTACTGAAAAGCATCAACCGGTTTCCTAACTCTCTCAAGACAAGTGTCTTCATAAATCACTTGTTCATGTGAGTTATAGTCAAATCCAACAGAAATTGGAAATTAAAATAAACCAACCCTCCTTATGTGAAGCATGTGCCATCAGTAAAATATCTTGTTCACCCTTCAAGAACAAGCATCCAAGAGCAGAAAGACCCTTCAAGGATTTACATTGCAATCTTGTTGGACCTATAACTCCCATAAGTATCAATGGTGACACATATTTTCTAACCGTTGTCAATAGCTGCACCAGGTTTTTTACAGTGATACCAATTAAGATCACAAGTGACGCCGCGACCACTCTCCAACTCTTGATTAACATGGAAGCTAAGAGTTTCAACTAAACCCTAATGATTATTCATTCAGATCATGGGACGGAGTTCTGGAATTCCTCAATGGCTAACTATTGTAAGGAAAACCATATAAAGCAGACCTTTTCTGATCCTTATACACCGGAAAAAATTGGATTAGAAGAGCGGTTCAACAGGCTCATACTGGAATCTCTGAGAACCGTACTGGTGGACTCCCAACTTCAGAAAAGATACTGGAGCATTGTGATCAAATTTCGCGCCCTAGTACTCAATCAGATTCCCTCCCACATCTCAAAACCATCTCCCTACAAACAGTTCAAGGGGAAAAGCATTGACATCAATTAATTTCATCCAATAGGAAATTCAGTCTTTTATATCCTTGGGGATAGAAGGCCATTCTCAAAGCTGGAACCTTGTGGACTTATTGGAAGACTAATTGGGTATAACAATAATCTTTGCTCATACAAAGTACTAACCTCTGATAACAAAATTGTGGACACAAAACATATCCAGGTGCTTGATTTCAACAGTGTTCACAAGAAAATTGATAACAGCATTGATATAGGAAATCAGTTTGAAGAGGTTCCCTCCAAAAAGAACAATTTCCCTACTGATGACCGTCTGATGGAAGAGGTAGTGAGACCCTCTTAACTTCTTGACCAAGTTTTTTGTAATCAATCTCAATCTGAAATTTTTGATTTGATGGTAGATGATGAAAGGGAAGAACTGGACCATTCAGTCTCATCTTATGAAGAAGCACAAAGATATACTCTACGCGAACAAGGTCCAACTGTGCAACCAGTTAAGTACTCTCATGTTTTTCTCCTTAATAAATCAGAGGATTGGTCACTTGAGCACAAGAGTGAGTTGGATGGTATTGAAACTCAAGATGTGTGTGAAGATTGTGACACAGTTCCAGAGAATTACTTAAAAACTATGTGGGGTTGATAAGATCAAACCAGCAACAGGCCTGACACCGGAGAAACAGAAGTCCCAACTTTGCATCATGGGCAATCATCAAGTTCTTGGAGTTGACTGTGGTGATACTCATGCGCCAACTGGAAAGTTCACCACACTAATCCTTCTTCTGTTGAGCGCTTTGGATCTCAATCTACCTCTGCGCCAATTTGAAATAAAGGCTGCATTTCTATATGCTCCTCTAGAGGAAGAAATTTACATCCTAAAGCCCAAGGAAAGTTCTTGGTCTTCCAAATTCCTAAAACTCAAGAAATATCTCTATGGACTGCGTCAAGCTCCTGCAAACTGGTATAAAAATTTGAACGGATTGCTTGAGGAGGTAGAATATGGGCAATCTATAGCGGATCCTTGCCTATATCTTCACAAAACTTGGCATTTATTGCTGTTTTTTAATGTAGATTATCTGATTGGTGCTGGAGAAACGGATTGGTTTGAAAAAGTGTTTCTCAAAAAATTTCCTAGTTCAAGGGCGCATGATCCTGACACAATACTGGGGATGGAGTTTCAGCAATTCAATAAGCAAATCACACTCAATCAAAGCAAACTGATCCTTAACGGACTTTACAAACTCAATCTGCTATCAGCCAAGCCGGTGCAAACACTCCTCACTCCAGGAATTCAAATTCTTGTGGCATCTCAACAGGATCAGGTTGAGTTTTTCAAAATGGGGATTAACTATCAAAAATATACAGGTATATTGAAATATCTCTCATGCAGGACCAGACTGGACCTAGCCGCCGCAGTCTCCATTCTCTCCCAATTCAATCAAAATACGGGACTAACTCACTGGAAGCAAGTACTTCATGTGTGGAAATATCTAGTGGGAACATCAAAGTTGTCCCTTCTCCTACAACCAGAGGTCAGTGCAAGGGATTGCTTAACCGTGTACTCTGATTCTACATGGGCAGAAAATCCTCAGTCAATAAAATCTCAAATGGGCTATATCACCTTCTGGAAAAATTCCCCAGTCTCCTGGAAAAGTCAAAAACAATCCAATGTGCTGTTATCATTGATGAAGGCAGAATTTAATTCCCTTTTAGACGGAGAGCAGGAGTCAATTTTGATCAAGTCAATCATTGGGGATCTTTGGAAAGAAAAACAAATTGGTAAAACCAAGTTTATGGTGTATAAAAAAGGTCTGATTGATAAGATTCAACACTTTGGTTCAAACTCAAAGACTAAGTACATTGAAATGAAAGTCAAGTGGCTGCGCAACAAATATGGTGCCAACAATATTGATGTCAAGCTGATAAGCACGGAGTGCATGGTTTCTGACTCTCTCACTAAGGCCTCAACCAAACAGGCAAATTATCTACTCATCTCAAGGAGTATGAGGTTGTAGTATTGCACCAAATTATTGGGGGGTGTTGAGATTATTACTGGTTCCTTTTATTTTATCACAGTTCTTTATTTTTTTATTTTTTATTATTTTATTTTATTTTGTTATTTATTCTCAATCTCTCTACGCGCTTCTATCCAATCACCTGTGGCGCGCGTCATATTTACATTGAGTATGCAACTAGAACCTCCCGGTCAGACAAGACCTTATAATTCTTCACAATGCTACCAATCCAAGGGGGAGATCTCTTTGTCTTGATCCAGCAGGCTCTCCATCTTTGCTTCCAGATTTCCCATCTGGCTATCCATCTTTTCCAAGATTTCCCATCTGGCCCTTCATCTTTGCATCAAGAATTCATACTTGAGGGACCCTCAAGCATATTGTGATCTGGAGTAATACTAATTTGGTACAATACAATCCAGCCCAGGCTCCCTATCCTATAACCTTGATCATTTCATCATCTCATCTAATCATCTCACTATTTAGCGTCTGTTCATACTAGTCTGGAGAAAGTATATTTTTCAAGATTTTCTGTTCTGTCTTGCTGTCTCTTTCATTTAGCAATAAGGCCTGGGTAGGCATTGATTTTCACATTTTTGTTTATAAATTATTTCATTAACTGTCTCTGATTCTGACTTCTGCTTCATAACTTGTTTTGGTTTTTTAATTCTGAAATATAACATTAGAGAAATCCAACACTTTTAAAAATTTTTTTCAGGATTTTTGGAACCTTTAAAAATTCCATCAAAAAACCAAAAAATTTGAAAAATTCACTTTTCTCACTGGATTTTTCAATCCTTTTTTTGGCCTATATATATATATATATATATATATATTGGGTGATTCAAGCTTCCAGAATTTTGAATGTTAAAAAAACAAAGAAAAAATTCATTAATACTTTTTGAAGATCATCTGCATTCTTGCATACACCTTACAAGCTTCATGAAAAAAATTGAAAATAAAGAACAAATATGGATAAAAATATTAAAATTTATTCAACTATGATTGGTTTCATTTTTAAACTTGATTTTTGTGGGGGGAACAAAACCTTATCACCAAGATCAAAATTTCTCTGAACAATGGTTTTCCAATATTTGGAATCCTTTGTCACAAAGCTTTTCCAAAGTGGATCTAACCTGGGAGCTGGCCAATGATCAAAATTGAGCTTTAATGAGACTATATTTTTGGATTATTCTAAAAGAATGAAGCAAATAGGAGAAGTTTTGGAATTTGGAGTGGCAGGGGAATTCAGAGGAAGATAAGTACAAGGCATTACAGAATAAAACAGAACCACTGGACACTTACATGTTTCAACCAGAAGCAAACCATGGCATGGAAATTTGATCCACATATTTATGAAAGCTGGGCCATAAAGATGGTTCAGTTTCCTTATTGCTTCTTGGAATTTTTACCCTAGATATCACGCAGTAATCTTGTGTCATTGAAGATTTGGTTTGAATAACGCTCTTTCACCTTCTCTTTGCTGAATTCAATCCTGTCTTCTGAGATCCTCCCCAAGCAAATGGCTGCTGCTCTGAAGCCATAGTTCCCATCCCCTATGACATCTTGAACATGGGAGATATGCGGAATGGCTGTTTTTGGGGAAATGGAATCTTTTTATTGGAACTAAAACCAAAAATCAGAATTTTTTATAACAGAAAATATGGAATAAAGATAATACTCACTTTTTCAATTGATACTTGGTCAAATATTCCAGAAGAAGAATCAGATAATGTGCAGGAAACCTAGAGTAAAATACCAAAAGCAATCAGAAAAAATTAAAAAATGAAAAAAAACCAAATTTACTCACTTTCTCATTGATTGTTGGGGCTGCTAATACCTTCCCCCCAGAGGGATGGTAAGGAGCATCACAATCTTCATTGGATACCTTTAGTATCTTAATTTTTTTCCCAGGATTGTATTCAGGAGAATCAACTTGCTTATTCACAATGGTTCAAGACCTCTGATAAAGGTTTGAATAAAAAAATTAGTTAAAAATAATATCCAACAAATTAGCCCAAAACAAAAAAAAATTAAAGCTCACCATCTTAATGATATCCCCATCTGGCAGCTCTTCATCTGCTGAGTATTCCCCTTCATTCAAATCTGGAACCTCTTCATCTTCTGAATATTCCTCTTCAGTCAGCAATTGTCAGATCTCTGATACCAGGAACCTTGCAGTCCTTTAGCTACAGAGAGTGATAGAAGATACTGGAATAATAATAATAATAATAGTATTCCAATGATAAATGCTTAAAAGCTCAAACAATAAATATTCTAAGAGCTGGTGCAAGGTTTAATTGGTTTGGTATAAAATTTTTTCCATTAGTTATAAAAAGAGGGGCCACAGTATTATACTACTGCGGATCTTTATAGACAGACAACCTCTCTTCAAGGGGCCTCCATAGGCAGTTTAAGAAACTTGGAATAAATGATGTGTGCCTTATAAGGAATTATCCACTGATATGGCCAGGAAAAACAGCACAATGGCCAAGGCAGGAAGAGAAACACTTACTCAGAGTACTTCACCACAAAAATCCTGCAAAGATAGGGAGGGTTTCAGAGCAGATGGGGTGGATTTGCTTGAATAACTTCAATGGGTTGATTGGTTTTTTGAGAAATAAGTAATACTACTACAGACTAGGTCATAAATCACTTGCTTATCTCTTTATAAGCACTTGACTAACAATGATAGGGTTTCCAATTGATAATAATAATTCCTGGTAAACTGATTGGGAATAATAGATCCAAAGAGGTCTGTATAAATAACTTTTTGGGATGATTATGAGCTTCTCAGGGCATGTAGAGAGGGTTCTTCTCATGGGATGAGTCTAGAAAGTCATTCAGGGAAGGTTCAGCACTTCGAATTGGTTCTGTCAATCAGCTTTCTTCATATCTGCTGGTTTTATGCACTATTTTATCCACAGGATCTGTTAATCTGTTAATAGTGTAATTTGATCATTCTGAAATTATCCTCTATTTGTATTGATGATATTGGTTTAAAGTAGACATATGTGGATGTTAATTGCCTTTTCATCATCTGCTGATTAGGTAGGTAATTTTTAATAATTTTTACAGCCACTCCTTGTAGTGTTTCATGGTCTTCAAAGATCAGGATCAGGGGTTTACGTGGTAATCCTCCATATTTCATTTATTATTGAAAATACTTTAAAATTAGTTTCTTATTAATTTTATTTAAGTTTTAAATTTTTCAGAATATTAGTAATGAATATGTAACTTTATTACATATACCAGATAATCCTGACTAGGTTGTAGCTCTTATGAGCGTTACCTGTTTGCCAGATTAGTAACGACTGATCCTTACGCAGGGATCAGTCTATTCAGATGCGCGTGAGGTAGGATCTGCTGCGTGCATGGAAACCTTGGCTGCGCAAGGGACTTCTTTATGAGCAAAATAAGTTTCTGAGATGCGCATGCGGGCTCCTTCACTACTGCCAGCAAGGGTTGCAGAAGTGTGGAAGTATGGAAACAGTTGTGCTGGTATTCATGCGGTTTTGAGCGGGAATTTGCGCGCTTCTGAGCGGGAATCAGCGCGTTTATGTGCGAGAATTTTCGCGCAGGATTTGCGGGAATTTTTGCGCGGTTTCTGAGGGAATTTTTGCACGGTTTCTGCGGAAATTTTCACGCGGTTTTGCGCTTCTGAGTGGGAATTTGCGGGAATTTGCGCGCAGTTGTTGCGGAAATTTGCGTGCTTATGCGCGGGAATTTGTGGGAAATTGCGCAGGATTTGTGGGAATTTTTGCGTGATTTCTGCAGAAATTTGCACGTGGTTTTGCGCTTCTAAGAGGGAATTCGCAGGAATTTGCGCGCGGCTGTTGCCGAAATTTGCACGCTTATGTGCGGAAATTTGCATGGGGTTCTTGCAGGATTTTGCTCGCGGCTGATGCAGAAAAATCTATTTCTGAAATAATATTTGGAGTTTCCTACTCCTTCTAATGTATATTGATAATCTTATTTACTGGTTTTTATTTTATATTTCTGTTACTTTGACAGGTTGCTCTGCGTAAGTAGCAAGCTGACAGCCATTCACTCTATGTTAACAAAATGAGAAGGACTCATCAAAAAACAACCCATTGCAGAAAAAATAAGTATAGTTATAAAATTACCTCTTCCTCTGATTCCTCCTTCTTTTTTCCCTTCCCCTTCCCTTGAATTGCCTTGCACATTCTTGAAACCTGAACACATAAGAAAAAAAATTAATTATGAATGTTGATATATTTTTTTGTCCAAAAAATTGGTGACTGACCTTCAAATTTGCTTTGAATTTCTTCTTTGGCCTTCCTCTCCCCTTGGGTTCTTCTAAATATTCAAAACCAGATGGATCTCTTTTTCTTGAGGACTGAGAGATATTCTTGATCTTATTGGCTTCTCCTTTGGGTCTTCCTCTAACTTTGGATCTTTGAGTGGAATTTGGCTCTTCAATCAGGGTAAGCTTATATCCTCCACTGTACAGCTACATGCTTTCACCCAGATCATATAGCTGTTCTCCAGGTGGCAACTAGCTGAATGCTTCAAACAGTTTAGTGAAATATAGGTTTTAATTACTGTCTTTGTTTTGAACTTCGAGTCTTTCTGAATCTTCAGTTGATTCAGGGCTCACAGTTAACTGGAGAAATGAAAATCAAAATCAATCAGAACATTATTCATTTGAGCTTGAATCCCCCCCCCAAAAAAAAAGAGAAAAAATTACTAGGCCTGATTCTTGCAATTCAATACTCTGCTAGATATGGCATATCCATGGGACTTTGCCAATGATTGGATAGCCTCAACAAGCTCCTCCTTTTGATTATATTATAGCTCAGGAGGAGGGGCCACAGGAGTGGAATCAAGAGTTTGAGTAGATGAATAAGGAGCAAGAGGATTTGAATCACTATTTTGATAAGATGAGATAATGGAGGATGGGCCTGGTGAAAAAGTTGAAAAATTTCTGAAAAGTGGGTGGATGTTTTCTTGACCCATTGTAAAAAGAGATATTCTTGTTTGGAAGTATCTGGAGTGTTAATTTTTTTTGATGAGTGGTTGGTGGTGTGGTGTGAATGGGTGTGGTGTGGTGTGGTGTGGTTTTATTTGGTGTGGTGTGTTTTGGTGTGGTGTGGTTTGGTATGGTGTTGTATGGTGTGGTGCGGTGTGGTGTGGTGTGGTGTGGTGTGGTGTGGTGTGGTGTGGTGTGGTGTGGTGTGGTGTGGTGTGGTGTGGTGTGGTGTGGTGTGGTATGGTATGGTAGTGGGATGGTGTGGTGGGGGGTGATGGAAGGGTGGAACAGGTCAAGGGTGTGGTTTATAATATAATTTGGGCGCTCCAAGATGGTTGGTGGTCCCAGGGAAAACAATTTCTGTCATATTGAATATATGCATGTGAAGGGCTCAAAGAAGAGTGAATTTTTCAAATTATTTGGTTTTTTGATGGAATTTTTAAAGGTCAAAAATGACATCCAAAAATCCTGGAAAAATTTTTAAAAAGCTCTTGAATATTTTTCTTAAAATTCTCAAAGCTTGAAACACCAAAAAAAAAATAAGTCAAAATGGCAAACATAAGGATCTAAAAGTCAAATGAGAAAATTGATTTTTTTTGATTCTTTTCTTTTTTGAAGGAATTTTTTAAGGTAAAATAATACATCCAAAAAATATGAAAAAAATATTTCAATGATCTTTGAATGCTGTTTAAAATTTTTAATACCTTCAATTACCCCAAAAAATGAAATCAAAAGGAAAATAAAAGGATTCAAATGTCCAAAGAGAAATTTGATTTTTTTGATTTTTTGTGTTTTTTGAAGGTAGTTTTTAAGGTGAAAGAATACATCAAAAAAATATGAAAAAAATTATTAGAAAACTCTTTCAATGTTGTTCAAAATCTCTGGCTGCTGAAATAACTAAAATAACCAACTAAAATAGGCAAAATAAGGATCCAAAAACCCATGCAAAAATTTATTTTTATGGAATTTTTTCATTTTTTGATTGAATTTTTGAAGGGGTTCTAATTCCTTTAAAATTACCAAAGATTTTGGTTAGGGTTTTAAGAGCCCCTGCTACAGGGCTGCGCAGTCAGAGTTAAAAAAATGTATTATCAAAATTTGAGTGAAATATAGTATTTTTGCATGAAATACTGGAGGGGTGCAACCGCGTGCCAACATCAAAATGTGTTAAATAAAGGGTTGGATGCGTGAGAAAAATAATGCTCTAAATATATCAGAAATAAATTAATTTATTAAATCAAATTAAAAATATAAATATAAATAAAATATATATATAAATAAAATATATATATAAATAAAATATATATATAAATAAAATGAAATGAATAATTAAATTAATTTATTTTTTTTGCCATTCACAACCCAAAATGGGTTGCGTGCAAGGGTTTGAAAAATGCCATTCACAACCTGCATGAGTTTTAAATGGATGTTCACGACTCAAATGGGCCACAAATGGCCGTTTGAAACCTAAAATGGGTTGCAAACTGCACCACGCAACCACTTTTAGGTAATGAACGGGGGTTGCAAAGTTGCAAATTTAACATTGGCCAAAAAAGAAATAATAGATAAAAAATTTAAAAAAATGTTAAAAAAAAGTATATATATTATAACAATGAAACTCAGATGGGTTGCAAAGGGCCATTTGCGACTCAGATGGGTTGCAAACGGGGTTTTGCGCCTGTTTTCAACCACAGGGTTGCAAATATAACATTGGCCTATTGGATTGGGTGATCTGATGTGTGAAGCATTAGTGATGGATGGGAAATGTGCTGAATCAAAAACTTAGAGGTGTGGATGGGTGTTGTGCATTCCATGGATGATGGATGGGTGGCGATGAATTAATGGCATATTTGATTTTTTAAAACACCATTTGCATGAAAAACCCCTATTATAAATACACCAGTTAGGGGGTATGTATATTTCAGAAACCCACAATTAAAATGGGTGTTTTTCCAACTCTGATGAACCCAATTAATTTTCTGGAAACTCTGGCAAACCTCATCTTAATTAAGCTGGGTTTTCTTTTTTATTGGAAGGATTGAAACTGCTTTATTTTTCTGAAACCAGACATGAAAAAATGGCATTTTTGCTGAATTTGACATGCACTGCTTGTATTATTATCCAACATGAAGTGTATTTCAAGATTCTTCAGAATCTTTCTGGGAATCCTGAAACTCTGATTTTTTATTATCACCACAGCTAAAACATTCATTGTGCTAATAATGAGAAATAATCAAACATGAATTTTCCAAAGATTATGAATGTGATTTTGATGCTCAAAATAAATATTCAATGAAAAAATACAAAGAGCTTGTGCTCTGAAGAAATAAAAAGTACTAAGAAATGAATGAATGAAGCTTGTAACATAAAGCGTAATGGATCTCAGGATGGGAGGAAATGGGCACTCTGGTTCATTTGGTGAATGAACAGATGGTTAAATTCCACTTGAGAGCATGGCTGTTCATATAGGCTAAATAAAAAAAACAGGCTTCCAAGTGGTTGAGTACAAACTGAATAAGGTAAAATCAACTTAAGAATTTTAAGTGACATTTTAAGTGAAATGCTATGACTAAACAGTCTGTTAATCACAATACTATAACACATCCAAGTTATATTTTACCTATTGTTTTGGTACTTTAAGATTATCAATAATATCATTGAATCACTCCAATCAATAATACTTTAAACTCCAGTGAAAGTTAAATATATGAAACCCAAATTCTAACATTCAACTAGATCAATTTCATTATTTTTAAAGTTCCTATTCAGAGTTGAACCCAGAAGAAAGCATTATCAAGTTCATAGAAATCATAATTGTTTGGTATGGAGTTTTTCCATGTTTTAGGGTTAATTATAGATGAGAATTCAGATCCTTCCTAAATTAAATAAATTCAATTATATTGATTGAAGATATCCCAATAATTTTTTGATCCTGGATGATACAGATTCTGGTGAAATAATTGAATAATAGGGTGTATCAGGGTTAAGAAAACGTGCCATTTTTTAATTGCGTGTTTCAAACCGAATCCGCAATTTCAAACCCACCATTAAAAATCAAGAAAACCCACTTATTTCACATCAGACGTGTCAGAGTTACCTGGAAATGAAAGGGTTTTTTGAAATAAAGTATTTAAAGGCTTCCACTACCTGTCCACGTCATTCACCCCTGGCTTCCCACCTCCTTCTAACTCCAACCTCATTGGAAAAATATTTGATTCATTTCTGTTCATCTCTTCATCACTCTCATCACTTCATTGCTTTCAACACATCCAGCTAACTCCCATTGGATCACTATCCTAATCAGTTCATAACTCCCATCCGTTTATTGCTTTAATCACATCCAGCTAAATCTCATTTGATCACTATCCTCATCACTTTATCACTCTCATCCCTTTATTTCTTTCATCACATCCAGCTAACTCTCATTGGATCACTATCCTGATCACTTCATTGCTCTCATCTATTCATCACTCTTGTCACTTTATTTCTCTCATCTCCTCATTGCTATCCTATATCTGTAAGAACTGACTTTCCAATACTCCACTTTCCTTAAACAGACCAAAGAACTCAACACAGCCAGCCCTGACCTCACTTTATTGCTCTCATCACTTTATCACTCTCATCACTTTATTTCTCTAATCACTTGATCAATCTTATCAATTTATTGCTCTCATCACTTTATTGCTCTCATCACTTGATCAATCTCATCACTTTATTTCTCTCATGACTTGATCACTCCCATCACCTTATTGCTCTCATCTCTTCATCACTCTCATCAGATGATCACTCTTGTCACTTTGTCGCTCTCATCTCTTCATTTCTATCCTATATCTGGAAGAACTGACTCTCCAACACTCCATTTTCCTTAAATGGACCAAAGAATTCAACCCAGCCAGCCCTGACCCTTCCTTCATCCTACCAACAGGTTATTAATCCCAAGCTTAGTGGCAATGCCATTCCTTCACCCAAATATCCTGGTATGCAACAAGAAAGGCATCCACATCCTCATCTCAGAAAGCTCATTCTCTGCCTCACAACAGACTACTGAAATGATAGCCAGCAAGTGATGGCAAGTGAGACACAGGTCTTGGGACCAAAGGAGACAGACAAGATGGAAGAAATACCTGAAATGATAGCCAGAAAGTGATGGAAAGTGAGACACAGGTCTTGGGACCAAAGGAGACATACAAGATGGAAGAAATACCTGAACAAGGTATTAGATGAGTTGGAAGACACAACAATGAGTAAAGATGTATTTCAGATAGCAAGCACACCAAGAATTGAGACCAAACAAGACAAGAATAATCAATAAGAAAGAAAAGCAAGAAACAAGAATAGAGAGCAGACCTGAAATGATAGCCATCAAGTGATGGCAAGTGAGACACAGGTCTTGGGATCAAAGGAGACAGACAAGATGGAAGAAATACCTGAACAAGGTATTTGATGAGTTGGAAGACACAAAAATGAGTAAAGAAGAGAAAAGAAGACAGGTACAATGTCTAAAATATCAGGCAGTAGGTACAAGCTCTTTGAAACCTAAGGTGAGGATACACAAGGTTGGACCCTGAGGTTGGTTGAGGTTTACGTCTGTGTTGAGTCTTCTTGTTGTTGGCTGGTCTCAGTTGGTTGATATTTGGTCAAAAACTACAGCCCCCCTTGCTTGCTAATCTGATTTGAGGGGCATAACTCTGTTATCTAGGAGAAATTTTTGGTGCAGGTGTGGAGAGAGGATCTTGGTCATACCCTTGGCTATTTTGTTGCCAGTAGGCATGTAAGTAAGAATAAAGTTTCCATTTGCTATGTGGTGTCAAAGCCATTGCAGTTGAACATCAATGTGTTGGGTGCAGTGTTGATAGACTGGATTCTCAAGAAGGGAAATGGCTCCTTGATTATTGCAGTGAAGAGTAGGGGAGACAAAAGTTGCTTTAAGTGGGACCGATAGGGTGGTGAGTAGTTGTGATGCCCACAGCAGATCTTGACCCAATTTGGAGCAAGATTGATGCTCAGCTTTGGTGGTGGAGAGGGATATTATCAATTGCTTTGAGCATTGCCAGATGATAGGGCCATTTAGAAGAAGCACACTGCCAGTGAATGAGTGGAGGTTGTTTCTGGAGGCATGTTCAGCGTTGCAGTATGCATTGAGTTTGAATGCGGTCACAAGGTCCCCACCCAATTTTATCCCATGGTCTTTTTTTGTTTAGGGTATTGCAGGAGATGCAAGAATTGTTGTTGGTGGGTGATGGTAGGGTTGTTTAGAAACTTGGAGAGATAACTCCAAGTGAAAACAAGGTCGGGCCTAGTGCACTGAACAAGGTAGTTCAGAAGACCAACCCCTCTTTGATAGCTGAAGCCGTACTTGACAGGATTATTGGAGATAGGGATTTTGGATGGTTGTTGTGGAAGAGGTGTGGAGGCTGGTTTGCATTCACTCATGCCATATTCTGAAAGCATGTTTGAGATGTATCAATCTTGATGTAGGTGGACCAATTGTGCTTTGCGGTCTTGAGTGACCCGCATCCCAAGAACCCATTGGCATTCACCTAGATTTTCCATTTCAAAACGCAAATTCATGTTCTCCTTGAATTCTAGAACGTCATCTTTTCTTCCTCCAATAAAAAGATCATCAAAATGAATGTAGACCAAAACAAGCTTATTGGGATCTGAATGAAGAAATAAGCATGGATCTACCTCAGAGTTCTTGAAGTTAAGGGAGGAGAAGAAAGTGGTCAAGGCAGTTTACCAACACCAAGGACTTTGTTTGAGTCTGTAGAGAGATTTCTTCAAACAAAGGCCATGACCCGGGGGGATGTGGATGTCTAATTCTTCAGGATTCTTAATGAATATTTCTTCCTCTGGAATACAGTTTAAGAAAGTGCATTTCATGTCCATTTGATGTAGCTTGAGATTGAAAGATGCCACCAGACTCAGAACAATCTGAAGGGTTGGAAGTCAACCAGTTGGAGCAAAAGTATTGTCATAGTCTATTCCTTCACTTGGCAAAAACCCCAAGCACATAGACTTGCTTTCTTTTTGATGAAAGCTCCATTGGTGTCCAGCTTAGTTTTTAGGACCCAGGTTGTGTCTAGCTCCCTGACGCCCGCTGTCTTAGGAACAACTTCCCAGACTTGATGGCACTGACAATTATCCTTTTCATTTGTGATAGCTTTCTTCCAGTCTGGCCAATCCGGAAGTTTCTTTGCTTTGGAAATGGTCTTTGGGTCATTGAGAATGGAGGGTTCCAAGGTGATATGATTTGCACAGTGTTGGTTTCTTGAGGGCAGAATTCTGCTAGTGGAAATATCAGAGCCTACTTCATTTGGAGAATTTTCATACCAGGGTACCTATGCGTGGTGTTTTGAAGCATTAGGATTCTCAACAGGAGTGGTATTGGTTTGTTGGGAGTCCAAAGGTAGTGAAGGAGTGGCAGGATTCAAGCCTGCCAAGGAATGGACTGAAGTTGAGGGGGAGCCAGGGAGTAAGAATATGGGGGAGTCAACAATGGGAGTAGGGGGATTTTCAAATAGGAATTGGATTTCTTGTGGAGACAAGTTGCCCACGGATTGATATTTTAAGGGAAATACATTGTTGATAGTTTTGACATTGTGAGACCAATGTATTTTGTTGGGGGATGGGATCCATACTTTGAACAACTTGTGGTGAGAGTCAAAACCAATGAGGATTCCTTTGCTTCCAGAGGGGCCAAACTTAGAATTTCTCCACTTCTTCTTGGTGTAGAGGATCACTTTGAAGCTAAAAGGGGCCAAGTGATCAAATTTTGCAGGATGACCTGTCCAATTTTCATGGGGAGTTGCAAAGTTGAGAGAAGAATGGGGGTTTGATTTTTGATTAGAACGGCTGTGATCACCTCATTGCCCCAGAATTCAAGAGGAAGGCCACTGGTAGCAAGAAGGGTCCTAGTTTTCTCAATGGTGGTACGGCTTCCTTGTTTGGAGAAGGGGTTTTGCTGGGGTGCATATGGAGAATTGGTTAAGTTTTGGATTCCTTTTTCAAGGAATAGGCACTTGAATTTTTCAGAGAAAAACTCCCCACCGTTGTTGGAGACTATGGATTGGCCTTTATGTCCGGAGGTTTGTTTGGATTTTTTCAGGAAGATGATGAAGTGGTCATATGAGTTGGACTTACATTGAATGGGATAAATGAAAGCATAGCAACTGAAACCATCTATGATCTTAAGGAAATACCAGTTCACTCCTTTTGACACTGGAGTTATTGGACCACACAAATCCATGTGGATGCATTTGAGAAGGATGGATGGAGTGGGGAAGCTTCCAGAGAAAGGGGTTCTGGTCATTTTGGAGGAAAGGCATTCCATGCAGTGAGTTTCTTTGATGGGTAGGTTAGGGAAGAGTTTTTGGAGATAAGAGTTGTTTGGATGACCCATTGTTTGATGGAGATCAAGGAACAAGCGGGTAGCACAAGCCAGGGGTTGGTCCACATTGAGGGCAAGGACATTATCAGAGAATCTCCTGGTCATCAACTGATGTGCCCCATTGACGCACTCAAAACTGTTATCAATAGGATTGATTGAGTATCCCTTCTGAAGATAGGATACCATGGAGATTAGTGAATTGGAGAGATCAGGAACAAGTAGAGCATGGGGTATTTTCAACAAGCCGGTGGTGAGTGGTATTATAGCTTCTCCAAATCCCACAACTTTTAGTGGTGATCCATTGGCCGTATAGAGGGTAGAGTGACACTTGTGGAAGCTGGAGAAGTAATGGAGGTGCTTGAGATAATGCCCAGAGGCACTGCTTTCAAGAATAATCAGATCTGAATTCTCTTTATCCATACTGAGATTGGCCTTGCCTTGATGAGTTTTTCCTTGGATTTGACTGAGGGCAGCTTGATGGTAGGCTATATCTAGTTTGGGGTGTAATTGGTGGCACTGGTCCGCGTAATGGGTGGTGTTTGGATTATGGGTTCCATTTTCACAGAAAGGTTGTTGCTTTGGATTTTTATTAGAGGGATTTTTTTGGGTTGATTGAAAGTTTTGAGACACATTGAAAGCAGAGGTGGCTTGAGTTTCTTGGATGGAATCAGATTTCCTTTGAATTTTGAGTTCAAGGTCAGAAAGAAAGGTGTCCATTGGGATCTTAGCCTGTTTTCCTTTATATTGAGCAAATTGTAGAGATTGCATAATGGCAAAAGATGGGGGAAGCTGCTTAAGAATGATGATAGCCCAAAGGGTTTCAATAGTTGAGGTGTCTAGATTTTCAAAAGAGATTTCCAACAGTAGTCTGAAGGCTTCTCAGAGTTTGTTGATTGAGTCCTGCAGATTTCCTTTGGAAAAGGGAATGTTGTAGAGTCGGTCCATGAGTTTGACAACATTTTCAAGAGATTTGGTAGCGTAGTGATTGCAAATGGAATCCCAGAGTTCTTTGTGCTCATAAATGATAGGATCCTTTACAAATTGAGTGAAGTTTTGTTGATCAAGAGGCAATTGGATGAAAGTTGTAGCTTGTTTCTTTTTGAGTTTAATTTTGGGAGAGGGATCAGAATGTGCTTTAAGGATAACATCATCCAAGTCTTTGTATCCAAGTGCAGTCAACGCATTGTTACTCCAACTGGAGAAGTTACTTGCACCGGATAGTTTTTCGCAAAGGATGCCGCATGAGTCTGATGAGTCTACCATAGTGTTGCAAGGTATTAATTGGCAAGGGAGAGATTCATTCCCAAGGAGTAGATTTTGGATGGTTATTCCAGAAGTAGAGCAGGATTCAAAAGATGAGGAGTTGTCACTGATTGAAGTAGAGACTGGTGAGGCCGGTGATGGAGATGGAGTGAGTGAGTCCGCAATTGGATTTGCCACTGTTCAGGATGATGTAGGATCTGCGTAGAAGCTCCTTGTCCTATTGTGTTGCATGGCTGGTATTATACTGGGCTCATAACCTGAAATGATAGCCAGCGAGTGATGGCGAGTGAGACACAGGTCTTGGGACCAAAGGAGACAGACGAGATGGAAGAAATACCTGAAATGATAGCCAGTGAGTGATGGCGAGTGAGACACAGGTCTTGGGACCAAAGGAGACAGACGAGATGGAAGAAATACCTGAACAAGGTATTAGATGAGTTGGAAGACACAACAATGAGTAAAGATGTATTTCAGATAGCAAGCACACCAAGAATTGAGACCAAACAAGAGAAGAATAAGCGATAAGAAAGAAAAGGAAGAAACAAGAAAAGAGAGCAGACCTGAAATGATAGCCAGCGAGTGATGGCAAGCAAGACACAGGTCTTGGGACCAAAGGAGACAGACAAGATGGAAGAAATACCTGAACAAGGTATTAGATGAGTTGGAAGACACGGCAATGAGTAAAGAAGAGAAAAGGAGACAGGTACAACGTCTAAAATAGTAGGCAGTAGGTACAAGCTCTTTGAAGCCTAACGTGAGGATACACAAGGTTGCACCCTGAGGTAGGTTGAGGGTTACGTCTGTGTTGAGTCTTCTTGTCGTTGGTTGGTTGTTCAGTTGGTCAATAGTCGGTCAAAAACTACAACTACCTCCATAATCAGATGCTTAAACACCTCCATCTTGAGCCTCTCATACTCATACTCAATCCATCCATAAGAAAATTGGAAACTTTGAACTGATAGTGCCTCATACAAACCTGTCACAAACTGGGAAGTGGGGGTAATTTATTTTACATGCATGCAATACAAAGTGAGCCATGGATAAACCAACTCTGGGTGGACACCTTCTAAAATGAGATTAGACTCAAAGATTTTGATCATCCATTGATGAATTTTTCCGTTATCTCAATCAACGGGCTGTCGAGTTAACCGGACGCCTTCACAACTGTTCTGGCCTTTGCTCGGCGGTGAATTGGGACGGGTTGGGCCACCTGGTGAAGGATCCCAAAAGCTTGGGTTGGAGGTGGAACGAAGGGTTTCCTTGCCGGACAATGAGCTGGTGCTCACAGATGTTCCACAAAAATGCTGATAAAAGGGACTATCTGTGCCGTGATAAACATGCCAGGAAAAATCGCCACCACGAAGGCGGTCGCGAGGAGTTGCAATCATAGCAGCCTGCCACATGTCCACTGTGGTGGGGAGACGTTGACCCAAATGGAACGATTCATCCGAATCGGATTGAGGAATCTTGGCCTGTTGGAGGAGTGAGCAAAGATGGGTACCACGCTGTCGCGTATCCAGGCGAATTGAGCCGCTAGAATCAGACACTGTGCCTTCACTTTTAACCGGAGTTTTGGAAGGACAATCTTGAGCCCCAAAACCCTTTGACTGCTTTTGCGACGATTGGCTGAGTGTTTGAGCCGGAACCAGTGAATTCTTTTAAGGAAACTCCGATGAATCCGCATTGATTGGATGGGCAAGGGATTCTAAACGATCTGGGGGAGCGGATTCTAACAAGTGGAAGCTGGCTGCAGGTTTGAGTGAAACGACCGTGGCTGGCGGCTTGCTAGCACGAGATTGTGAGCTACTGGATCTGAAGAGCAGCAAAGGTTCAACAGGGCGCACATCAGGTAGTTCCTTAACAAAGACTTTGTTGACCGACAAGGACTGAGAAGCGTATGAATCAAGCTGAGGTTTTGGCTCGGATGATGGAGATACTTTCGTAGGGGCAAGGGCGGCAAGCTTGGAGAGATGATTGGAAGAAGGAGAGGCATCCGGACCGACATTGTGGAAATTTGGTGAGCCAGAAGGCGATATAATTTTAACAGGATCATATTGTGATGTCTGCTTCATCTGCAGGTCGTATGCTGGGGGAATGAAAGTAGAGGAGCCTACGAACAGTCGGATAGGCATTCAGGAAGGTATGGGCGCCATCAGTCAAAGCAGGAATGAGAGGATGGAAAGGGAGTCAAATTGAGGGGCTTACTGTAGACTTGAATCCACTTCTCCCAGTGTCCAAATCTGACGGATGAACTTCATGTCTACAATGAAAGGTGGTGCAGACACCACGCATTTCTCCTCCAGTCCAATCTGGCATCCTGGATGAAGCTCAACAATCAAACGCGGTAGACGGAAAAGTCGTAACAACCGGGGTAGTGCAATCTGACTGATCGGAGAGAGTGCTGAAGCGGCCATGAGGGCTGTTGGGGCTGCTAATGGAAGGCAGTAAGGAGTCCAACATGTAATCCGTGTTGACGGAACTAGACTCGGAGCAGGTAGAGCAACTTCTGGTGGATAAGGTGGTTGACAAACCTGGGATCTAGAGGAGGAGGAGGATGGGTTGGTTTGTGGAGGAAGATCATCATTGGAGCTAGAGATGTCGATGACCATAGGCTTGGGACGTTTGGGAGGGTGAGGGTGATTGACCATCCTGAAGGAGTGTGAGGGTGGATGAAGTAGATGGGGGAATTCAAATTTGAGAGAGTGCACTTGAACAAGATTGGTAAGATGATGAGAGAGTCAAGGGTTAGTCAAAAGATCAAAGGTGAGGCGGAGGGAACAGGGAGACATTGATTGAAGATGGTTGGATTAATGTATGAAGAGCATTTCAGCTCTACTCTCAATTGACTCTTCTTCCCAAATCAATTCAAAGCCAGTCTCAACCGGGACCAATGATTGATTTGATGGTCTTTGACCAACTGGTTGGAGTGTTGAGCACTCAATTGGTAGAGTTGAATCAAGATCTTGATTGCGGTTCAAGAGATGAGATGGACTGGGTTGACTAAGTTTTGGAGACTGATGGATTTGAGTCAAGAAATGAAGGATGATGATCCATATTCTTACCACCTCTCTGTGTGTTTGTCAAGTCATCTCCTCCCATCTTGTTCCCTCCCAATCATATACTTAGATTGGGGTGAGGATCAAGAAGGGATTCAGATCATTGTATAACATTTGAGGGTTGTGGAAGAAGAATTGGCAGTCCTGGAAAAGGGTATGAGGTGTGTGTGAAGGAATGGGGATGGGATTGGGATGGATTGGCTGATGTGGAGGTGTGGATGGGTGTTTTGCATGCCATCATGGTGGATGGATGATGATGCATAAATGGCAGGTTTAATGGTGGGTTTGATGTTTGAAATCCGCCATTTTCATGAAACCTGCCATTTTGAAATACACCAGTTAAGGGGTATGTGTATTTCAGAAACCTGCCATTAAAAATGGCGGGTTTTGTCAAAAAAATGGAGTGTTTCTAATGGTGGGTTTGCTAACTCTGATATGCCCTAATGATCTTTAGGTTATGGCTTAGATGTAGCTGTTATTTAGACCTTCCTGATCTGTAGGGGGTTCATAAAGTTCATACCAGTTCAAATGAGGGTACAAAACTTGAATGAGGCAAGCAAGATATTCTGTCATTTTAAATTAATTGATCTTGGTAAAATTCACAGGTGCAGTCATAATTATATCATGAAAATATGTTTTTTTTTTGGAATTGTGGAAGGATTTGAGGCATTATCAATGCTTTTTTAAATTTCCAAAAGGTTTTTACATTCAATATTTTTTTGTTTAATTATTTGAAATTTATAAATTTTCATCAATCTAGATTATGAAGAAATTATGGCACCCCAAATTTGGGTGGAGAAATTTGTAAAATTAGATTCCTGGTAGACAACTATTTTTGCAATGTTCACCAAATTTAAAGATAATCCTTTTCTATTTTTTTCTTAATGAAAATTTTTTTAGATTTCAAATTTCTTATGTTTTTATAAATTCCTCAAGCCATTTTAAACAAGATTCAAAATGAACATTAATGAAAACAGGGCTTTAGTGAGCAAATTGCACCACAAATAAATTCATGTCACTTGCTAGCAAGTGCCATTAAGGAGCTCAGGCCCAATCTACAGCCAAGCTCAGGTCAAGCTCCAGTCAAGCTCAGTTCCAGCTTTATCCAAAATCAAATGCACAGTCACTGTGCGCCAAAAAAATTGCTGGAGCAGGAGCATAGCTTCAACTAGATATTGGACAGAGCTTCAACCAGGGATTCCTTGATGTCACTTGCTAGCAAATGACATCAAATTTCTCTTGGTGTTGAGCACCCTGTTCACAAAAATCCTGCAGTGAACCAAAGGACAAGGTTTAAACAATTCATAGAAATTTTTAGGTCTTCAGGCAGCCACACTAATTCTTTTGTTCCCTTCAAAAAAATTGCAAATTAGGCATGCAGCACCTTTAGATTTTGTATAACATGGGCAGGGAATACAGTCAATAGTCCTACAGACATGGCTGCATGCATGATATCTTAAATCAAGTTCTTTTTTTTTTGTCATAACTCTTCAATTATACACCAAAACTCCTGTTTGAATTTTTTTTTACCACTGCGTGTGAATGGATTATCCACAGAATATTTTTAACATGGGTGGTGTTAAATTGACAACCCTGGGTTGCAACCAGGTATGAAACACCATTTGCAAGCCATATGAGTTTTGAACTCAGTTCCACAACTCAACAAGTTGCAAGAAAAGTTGTGAACCGGATTGCACATGCCTTCTGTGAAACTTTCTGCCCATTTGGGGAAAAATAGCCCCAAATGGGGCACTTCAGGGGGGAATTAGGGGCACCTAGGAACCCCTGGATCACATTTGAGTGCCTTCAACCCAAATTTGGGGATTTGGCATGCATTGTGGGACTATTATTGGACCACAAAAAGAACTTGGGATAAAATTCTGCCTATTGGAAAAGCAAAGTCTTTTCACAAACCATACACAACACTTGCTAGTTGGATAATTTTTCTCTCTGAGGAAAATTTAGTAAACTTTGGAGTTGGTGAAACAGTTGAATTGAATAATAAATTGAATTTGGATTTTTTTTGTATTCTGGGAACAGTGGCAATCCCAAGCCCCCCTGATTTCAACATGGCTGCATTAAAGGACTTAATTGATAGTTCCTCTAAAAAAGCTGTGGTATAATCTAGGGATTTGGGTAGGTATTTGGGAAATAAAACATTGGAAGCCCCAATTGTATCCTCATCTAAGGTTAGAATTGATGAACAAGATGTTTCACAACTGGAATTTAATTGAGGTGGTGGGTCCCATCTCATATGCCATTTGACTGAGACTTATTTGGCTTGATAAATAACAATTTAACCATGGAGGCTGTAACTATGTAACTATTTAACTATGGGTTTCCAAAACCTCTTGACCCTCCTCTTGTGAGAGCCTTAAATAGTAGGAAAGAAGTTGAAAATCATTTTCAAAAATTGGAATGTATGCAGGGCTATGCTCTCACTGCATTCAAGTCAAAGAGAGAAAAATACATAGACCTAGAATGCAAAAGATATTAATCATAAAAAGGGCTATTTGAATTCATGATCCGTGCAAGTTCAACAGTAGAAGCTCCCACATGGCGCCTCTCCATTAGAAATGACCAACAAAATCATCAAACAGCTGAAAGCCCCTCAGTGCATCCTAAACTGTGGAGAATCTCTGGTTTGACCTTAGATCAGCTGAATTAAGGCATGAAAGATAGGTTCAATAAAATTAAACTCAAAAGGAAATTGAGCAAGATTGATGGGGGAGAATACGTTGAAAATTGAACAGTCTATAACACTAAGTGCAATGTAAAAGTAGCAGAAATCAAGGGGAAAAGTGTTATGGATGTGTTATTCAAAAGCTTCCAAATACCTAGTGGGTTTCCAGGTCAAAATTCAGGGGAGAGGGTCAATTAGAGGCCCTGTCCTTGGCTCATCCTGATTTTATAAAGCTTTGTAAAAACTTCCATCATATTGCTTTGTACATATATGTAGGCAGTAACATGTAAAACCAAACATCCTACCAGTACAAGTCCACCCCAGTACCATACAGCAATCTATGCATCCAATGGTAGGAATTACCAAAAAATCACCAGTGAAAGTACCACAGGGATGCCTAGAAATTTATGCAGGAAGCCAAGAGCATTTAGTACCAAACAACCCCAGAACCACCCAGCAATTTATGCAGGCAGCCAAGATCATTTAGTACCAAAAAACCCCAGAACCACCCAGCAATTTATGCAGGAAGCCAAGAACATGTAGTACCAAACAAACCACCATTACAAGACCACCACAGGCTATCCAGAAATATATGCATACAGTCAAGACCATGCAGTACCAAATAAAACCACCAGTGTTGCAAAGCAATACATGTAGGTAGAATCAAGTAGCACCAGACCAACCACTAGTACTGCACAGAAATATATTTTATCTGAAATACACAGAAATTTATGCAGGGCTGTGCATGCATGAAACCCCTGTGCAACCTTTCTTCCAACCAGAATAAATGCCTCATTTAACTTTAAAAACTTTCTTCCAGCAAGAAGAAATTCCTCATGCAACTTTACAACCTTTGTTCCAACCAGCATAAATGCCTCATGTACCTTTTTCCCACTGTTCCTCACCAAGACAGGGAGAGCCTCAGGGGAAGCCCTGAGCACCCCTGGGGACAGGATTTTTCTATTTAAGGATGGCCTATCTGACCTATCAAGGTTTTATACCCATCATCTATCACATCACCCAATCCCCCACTGTCATAATCCATTCACCACCCAACCATCTGTGGTCCTACCCAGATAAAAAAAAAAGAAAAGACAGATCATCATTTTACCAATAAAATAAAAAAGGAAAGGAAATCAAAACCAATTTTATAACCTTTTCAACCATTGAAACCACCCCATCAGGTGCTTTGAATAAGGGTCCTTCTGTGACCTAAACTATTCAGCACCAAATTAAATAAAACCTCCCATCACTCAGTAACTTAAAAATTAAAAAGAAAGAGAGCATAACAAAAGGGAGCTACCAAACCATATACCCAGCCCCCTGTGGGTAAACCCATCCTTGGGTCCTCTCCCAAACCATCCCTTTGATTAAACCTTGAACCCTTTAAAAATTGGGGTATTTTTCAAGATCACACATATCTGATCAATCACTAACCAATAACTCATTACCTTGGTTCCATTCTTCAACATCCCCACCAATAACAGTTGATAACTAATCTATTTCTGATCTGACACATATTTTAATTCTCAAGAAAACCAGCCATTAATTTTTTTTAAAAAAAAAACTATTGTGCAGACTTACTATAGTACTAGAAGGGCAGGCAATGCAATACCACCTTAGTTATTCCTAATACTCTAAAGGAGTGGAATTAATACTAAATTGCCCTTGAAGGACTTCCAGAAAGATATTTGCTACATTATTTTATATAATCCCACAGGAGTCTCTACAACAGACACGGAGAAGGTTCTGATTTGTGAAATTAAACATATTTTCACTGGGTCATCCAGACAGTTGTGCTTTTGGAATTTGTCTAAAAATATTGAAGCAAATTGAAAATTTTACTTCATCAATGATGATGAAGGATGGAAAATCTTTATTTCTCTGTGGGAAATTTATTGGGCCTTCAAAATCAAGGTTGAGGCAGAATTCAATTATGCAGAACTGCAATTAGGTCAATTTATTTTTACTTCTGTTCATCTCTTCTGGGATTTATTATGTTGAACCTTTTATACAATTTTTCTTGAAATACCTTGAGGATGTGCTTGATTTTATGCAAAATAAAATTTTACCTATTAAATAGAAATTTTTAATTGCATGGACCTGTTTCAACCCTGACTTTGGAATTAAAAAAATGACTTGGGTAGAAGGGGCCCATGCTACTTTCAAAAAATTAATTGTGGGGTCATTGGGGAGCATTTTGGATTTGTGTAAACACCTGGAATGAGAAATTGAGAGCCAAGTCAAATCAGTGCATGTGTTGCTTCATAAATCTGAAATAAACTTAGGAACCTTTCTTCCAAAATAACTTTTACGATTGGGCTTAAAATTTTCAATTGAGGAAATTAAACTCATTGGTGAAAAATTCAAGAAGTTAAAGCATGACCATGATGAAAAGGTGCGCACAGAGTCATTTTTCAAGAAAATTGGCTTTCCCTTTTCCCAAATCTTAGGTGAAATATTAGCATTGAGAGCATCAGTTTTGCCTGAGGATGTTCATCCTCAGTAGAGTTAGACTATAACCCTTCAATTTCAGTAATTTGTATTGTTGGATTGTTTGAAGGGCGTGAATTTCTCCTGAATTTATTGAATAATGAGTGATTTTTTTGCCTTTTGAAAGCTTGAAAATGATCCAGTGCTTGACTCATCTCAATTGTTTTAAAAGCTCAAATCAAAAAAATTGAGATTAGTCAAGCACTGAAGCTCAGTTCAATTTGTATGGGGAAACCTAAAAAATTTAAAGTGCAGATTTTAAATTCCTTGGTCAAGCATGCAAAAACTCTGGTTTCTAATTCAAGGCTGGAGCCAAAGGTCTTGGGTTCCAGCTGCTTTTAACCCAAATGGAAAGACACTGCACATGAACTTTCAAGATTTTAGCATGTGGAAAGGGAACCTAAGAAGAAAAGATGGGCTAGAAGGGCACCAAAAATAGCAAAAAGTTTTTGTCTTTTATTTTCAGAAGTGTTATTTTTTAAGGTTTAATGGAATGATGGGGAAAAAATATCTATATTGCAAGTCAGGCTCAGAATTTGAATTTCATGGTTTAGAGGAGGAGACTCAAAGTGAATTAGTCTCCCTTCATTTGGAATCAGAATACCTTTCTGAGGAAGAAGAAATGCAGGAGAAGGCAACCAGAAGCTCATATTTGGAAATTATTGATTTTATTAATGTAATTTTGGATAATTGAGTTTTGATCATAGGAAACAAAAGTTAAATAACTCAATCAAATACCTGAGAACTTATGTAAGTTCTTATGTGAGGTTTGGGAGCCTGTGGGTGATGGTAATTTCTGATTTAGATTAACTGCAAAATAACTTGGGTATGATGAAAATGGAAGGTTTAAAGTGAAAATGGAAAAAATAGAAACATTTGGTAAGAGGAATGCGATTCTAAGATACTTGGGGGTATCAAGGCGGTTTCAAATATTGAAAAAAGAATTGATGTTAAAGACATCAATGAAAAAAATCCCTCTTCAAAATGGCTTGCAAATTTAGATATGAGCCAAATAATAGCAGGCACTTATTGAAGGCCAGTTTTTTTCATTTTATTGGCTTCATGTTGTACTTTTACTCCCATGAAAAGGGTTTTAAAAGAACCATCAGATTCTAACTGAATTTTCTTTGTTAACAATAACCACTGGTTTCATTTAATACTTGGGGGATATGTGATTCCAATCCCAACAATTGTATCAAAACTACCTTCTTTGAATTCAACAGAAGCTCCTGGTTGGGTTGATCATCTTGAAAATCAGCTCCATTTTTATTTTAATTTATAAATATTTAATCATTTCATCATTTGGGTTTTCATTTTATCATTTGGGTTTGGTCAAACATGTACTTCTGATGCTGATCTTGTCCTCCTATTAATATAAAGGGTTATCAAATTTTGAAAATCCTTATTTTGAGTGTTTTGAGTTAACATCATTATGTTGAGTGTTTTGAATGAGATTCTATTTGTAAGTCAGTTCAAATTGTGTTGGGCTGATCCCATCATAAGGAGTATTTTTACTTCTTATAATGGGATCAGCTTAACACAAGTTGAACTTTTTTTTTTGAAATTTTTAATTTATGGATAGTCCATTGAGATGTTTTTATTTCATTTTATTCAAATATTATATTGCTTCAGGGCTGTATTTTGCATAGATTTTTCATCTTGTTATTTTTATGTACCCATTCCTATTTTTTTGGGGGGGAAACAATTTTTTGATTTTTTAGACCTTTTAATTCTTTATTTTTATCAATTTATAGGGCCATGAATGTGCATTCATGGCCCTGGAGTTGTGAAATTTTCTCAATTTTTTTTTTCTTTTATTTTTTTTTCTTCAATTTTTTCAATTTTTTTGTTTAACTTTTTTTGGTGCTTTTGTTTTGTTTTGTTTTTTGTTTTGTTCCATTTTTTATTTATTTTAATTAATTTTCTTTATTTTATTTTATTTTTGCTCACAACTCTGCAGGTTGCAAACAGCTGTGAAGGGTGCCACACGGTCAACTTTGGTTTGTGGACGGGTTGTGTTAGGTTGCAAATTTAACACTGCCCTTTTAGCATGAAAAAGACAAATTTAACTTGAGTTACTACAGAGTTCAAGAAGAATTGGGAGATTGGTAGTGGTACCATTGAGTTCTTAGCCTAAAATGGCACAAGAAACTCCAATTTTAAAACAATTTCAAATAAATTCCTACCCCGTCAAAGGATTTTACGCTGGTTTTTTATTTTTATTTAATATCTGTGTCCTTACCTTGATCTTCCTTTTTTGGAAATAATAGTTTTTTTTGATTGCTGAACAGTATCTTATTTATACACTCATATTGTGATTTTTTTTTACTTTGAATTAGTAGGAAGCTGGCATTTCCCTGGTGAAATGAATTTAATAACATTTTTTTTGGTTGTATTTTCTGTAAAGATCTGTGAAATAAATGGCTATTTTTTTGTAAAGTTTTCTAATTTTTTGATGGTCCAGTTGTTACATCTTTGATAATTTCAGTCACATTTCTTATAAGAACATCCCTTCCAAACACACTTCCTCTTTCATCAGTGTAGTAAAATACTTGTCCATTTTGGCCATATCCCCCTGCACTTCTATCTTTAGTTTGCATAACCATTGTGCCTGTTGCTATTTGTGTAGTCTGTATGCTGGTTGCAATCCCCTGTGGTTGCAATGGTTTTACCCGGCGATTATAATTGAGGCTAATTTCTCCTTTCAACTCATTTTTGAAATTTTGAAGTGTCACTGTCAGTGGATAACTGAAATGGTCGTAAAATGTCACAATACTATCTGTTTTTGAGACACTTGATCCTGTTGAGACTTGAGCCAATTGCTTTGTAGGTTTATTTTGAAGTCAGACATATTGAAATCCAATAGATAAGTTTCATTTTCAAAATTTTTGGGATTTACCTGCGTGTTACCATCTACAGCTAGATTCTGTTTGTTTTCGTAAAGGAGGTCTTGATTGAATGAAAATTTCTTTTTATTTTTGCCTCCGGTAACAAGATAGCTTTCAACAGACAGCTTCCGACTAGCTTCCACAGACGTGAAAATTACTCCATCACAATTTTCTCCCGAAATCTTGATGTTGGGTGTAGTTTTGTAGTTAAGAATCTTGCCAGTGGTTGCAACTCCTGAAGGATCCACGTTTATTGCAATATTTCCACTTAGATACCATCTGGAATTGATTGAACCATTTTCACCTTGTCCCGCAACTATCAGGGTAAAGTTGTGTGGTTTGGAATCAGTGAGTAAGGGTAGGAAGGGCGTGATGTCAATAGTGTATGTTGGTTGATCCAAACTACCATAGGCGGCTATAGGTCTAAGTATAGTTTTTCGAGAAGCCAATATCAGGATGAGTGTTAAAATATTCAGATGATACTTCAAGCTGTACAGAAGGGCACCACAAAATTCTCTAACCTCCACCAAGTCAACATTATCCCTCCGGTGAATATAACCGGGTACGGGAATGCGACTCCAGCCATGGTCTCATCACTGAAGTTGTTTTGCAAGATTTGGAGAAAGTTCAAAACATCACACACATTGGATAGCTGTATATGAAAAGAAAAAGCAACAAAAAAACTCACATCCAAAGTTGAATTTCTCTAAAAGGTCCCTTTCCAGGGCCATCCCCGTTAGATGGGTCGGGAATTGCGGCAAGAACTTGGTCTAAAGAGTTTAAGTACTTTTATTTTTCACCCAAAAGATGGTCAGAATTTCGAGTATTTTTCTAGAGAATCGTTATTGACCTGCTACGTAAGCTCGGGACTGCTCACCCAAAACTAATATTTCCGATAGCAGATAGATTCTGTCAGTAACCAAGGTACAAGAAATTTTTCAAAAATGATGTGCGCACCTCCTCTTTCTCGGAGCCACTGGCATAGATCTCTACGACTGCAGATACCGTATTCTTTTGTGAAGGTAAAAAAGCAGCATTTCCAATCAGAAGCGATTATTATCTCGGGGGGGGGACGCATCTTACCTGTGGAATCTGAATGGGGATTGCTGTAGCATTAGGTACAGAAATGGTTGTAGAATCTTTTACCAAGAGTGGCATAATTATACTTGGTGAGACAGGGGCTGTGAAATCATTGGTGGGTGCATAATAAGTCGCAGATAGTTGCACGTTGAACTGAGCATCGAGATTGATAGATTTATCAATGATGTTGTCCAAAACCATTACTAAAGTTGCTTCTGACATTGCCAACAAGGACACGTATCGCGTCACATCCTTTTCACTTCAAAAATAAAAGAAAGACAAAAGGAACATTGAAAAAAAATCAGACTTCCTGACAAAGCATTGACAACGGATGGACGGTTGAATCTTCCTGATTTTCAATACATATTTACATTGTCCATATGATACCATCAAGCGTCGGCTCAGCGGTTGATGTCCTCATGACTGAAATGAAAAACAAATGATTGAAATCAGCTTTTTAGCTCGGTAAAAATGTGGCTGTCTCACTAGTTGGTATTTGACTGGAGATAGGAACGATTGATCAGTGTAATGAGCTGATAACCAACTTTCTACTCCGTTCAAGAAGATGGACTAAAAAAAAGGAAAACGGATCAGTGACTCAGATTAGAGCCTGTGTTCATCTTGAGCCATATATCCAGCAAGTTGCTAACGTAAACGACTCACGCTGAGGCGGTCGAATTGAGTTCCTTGCGATGCTGGTTAGTGAAATATGTTTCAGTACTTTTTGATAACTCCTTTTTTCTGCAGGATCCGAATAGAAGCTCGGAGAGAATTGGCTGATGAAATTCTCACTGATTGTCAACGAGAGAACTACTGAGGCCCAACTGCCTGCTTCGCCGCAATCTTTCGGTGCCGCATAGCTAACCCTGGCAGGTTTTCCGGCACTGTTGGCGAACGTCTTTAAGTTGTATGTAAAAAAGGAAAAAATGTGTAAAGATGTTGAAGAGCGCTTCCGGATTGAACTTTGAAAAAACTTACAGTCCGCAAGAGGGTTTTGCGGCAAATCTTGCCACCTCGAGGGACCACCGGAGGCTGCAATGTGGACGGATGAAAAAAATGTAAATAGAACGTCACCGTCATCCGAAGCCGAAAATAAAACGTTCGACATGATAGATTAAACATTCAAAACCCCCTATTCATATTTTATCGGTAACAGCAGTCTGATATTGGAAACAGTAGTCAACACACCCCGAAAAGCTAAACTCACCTCCTTAACTTGAAAATTTCTTAAAAGTGTCGTATTACTGATCTCAGGCTGAACTGGCGGCGCTTGTCGTTTAATTTGCCGCCTTCTCGAGAGAGTCGATAAGAGCGTATAATTGTTCGGAAAAATTAACCCCTCGTTTTCCAAGCTCACGGTAGAGAAATCGTTATATCCAGAGCACCACTTGAACAAAGATATACTCCAGAATAAATGCAGAAGTAACGATTTGATTACCATGGCTGGTCTAGGAAATCAAAAAATTCACAATGACGCACAGCCTTTTCAGGAGGAGGCATTCAGGAGTGAGAGGATTCACTGAGCTCGGCGGCCCTATGCAAGTTATTGGGGTTTTTTCTCAATTTGAATGAATAATATATTTTCCCTCTTACCCCGGTGGTAAAGTACTTGACATAGGAAGGATTAGAGGAAAAAAGATGAAAAGCACGAAACCAGGGCAAAATTTGATCGAGAACCCGACGCAGAACTGCCGATGAACTGTTGACCTGGTAAGGGCCTCATCGACAAGGCAATTGAACTTAGGCTCCTTGAATTCAATTGGACTGTCTGGCTCCCGGAAGACAAGCAGTGTCTATCGTTTGGACGACTGGGTAGTTTCGACCGTCGGCGGCAGGTTTACGACCGAAACCAATGAAAACAACTATTCAAGTTAGTACTACTCACTTCCCAGGAAGAGAGAGTATCCAGCGTCTTGGCTGCCAAACTAATTTTCAACTCAAACCAATTACAAGGCGCGCCGCATTGTAACTTGAGGTTTCCGAGCTTTGTTCGGTAGAGATAGGATCGTCAAAAAAGCATATCCCAACAATGATACCTCTGCAAGGCTCAAGTAAAGCCAGACCCCACAGCCTCGAAAGGCAGCGTTCCGGTTTGTGGGGAGGCTGTCCAGTCGATTATGCTGCATTGATTCGTTACGGAGTGCATGCTTCGGAAACTGTCGGGGGAAAGAATACGTGGATTAATGGTGGCCCATGGGTGAGACTTTTGAATGAGTGCTCCACAGTAGGTTGAGCAAGCAGGGTCGGTTGCTATGTTTGACATTTCGGACCGAGCGGTCACAGCTTCTAGCTTCAATGTGCTAAGAGTTATGGTCTGTAAAGGGCGTCTGGGCGTCGCACTCCGCGCAAACAGGCGACGTTTTTTCAAATACGTCGCGCTGACGTTTTTGCCCGCTCCGCCCCTAAGAAAAAACATCGCCTGGTGTATGGCAGAAACGTCACCCAAGCTCTCAAGGGTTCTTGCTTGGTGTGATCCGTAATGCACTTTACATATACTACACATGATTACATTTCTGTTTAAATTCATAACCAACTTGGGTACAAATCACATCAAGGTCAACATGCATTGAAATGTAAGCAAATGCAAGCAAATGTAAGTTCATCAACCAGCCTAATCAACCTAAATAGGATCTTCTAGCCTCCTAATAAACTCCACCCACACAATCAGCCCAGGGTTGTGAGTTAATCAACCAGCCTCATCAACCCAGCTGAGCCAGTTTGGTCAGCTGCCAGATGTTTGCATAACAAACCAATGCAATCAGCCCACACCGAGTTTCTGTTAGCAAGCAACCACCACCACTGATGGCTTATAAATTCACCCCCCCTCCGGACATAAACTACCATGTCATCAGCAGTGCATGCTTGATTTTAGCTTTATTGTCTACTGCCAACCCCGTACCAAACTGTGCCTAGCTGTCTACTGTCAAATTACTAGCTCACAATAAGTATTCCTCCTTACCATGCTGAAGCTCCTAGCTCCAATCAAGCTTTTCAAGAGTTTGTGTCAGTTAGAGACTCCCCAATCCTAGTACGCGCGCTGCGCGCCAACAGCTGGATCCAGTTGAGACAAAACATCACCCACTCCCCATTGTTCAACAATCCTGGGAGGATCTCCCTTTCCTCTGAACACTTGTGATCCTTCCTTGCCCTCAACGGAACCCCCTATCCACTGGCCACTCCCAAGATCAAGTCCAAACACACCAGCAACCAACCCTCAACTCCAGTTGCAGACTCCAGGAGGAGCTAGGACTATCCCAAGTGGAGTCTATCATCTTAGTTCAACCTAAACTTCTGCCTGCAACTGTTGACTTGAGATCACCTGCTGGATGTCAATTGCAGGTAACAAGCACTAGCCTTACTTCTTTTACTTCTGACTGTTATTTGTATGCCACATTACTCACACTCTCATGTCTCAATCAACTTGTTCATAGTTATACTGCTAAAATAGTCTATATATATATATATGCTGAAATAAAGAGTCTCAAGAATACAGAATTTCACATGGTAGGGAGAGACAGCTCTTGGCATTTAACTTAAGACTCTTGAGCAGATAACAGAACCAACAGGACTCAACTCACAAATGGCCAACTCTGGGGGTCACCAAATCAACATGCCCTACTCAGAAGATTCTGATGACAACTATTCAACCAAAGCAAAGATCATAAAACTGAATTGACACAACTGGCACAACTGGAAAAGCACTTTTGAAGACATTATAATTGGGAAAGGACATGAGGAGATTCTGGACAAGGAATGGACAAAATCCAACACCGGGTCAAAAATCTATCAAAGAAAGAACGTGCTAGCCCTCAGCCTACTCAGAACCTCTGTCAACAAGGATCTTCAGTCATGCATTAAATCAAGCAAGTCCAATTTCACCAAAGCCTACCAAGCCTTGGCTGCCAAATGCGGAGAGAACTCTCTTGTTGTAGTTGGGGATGCCCCCATTTGGATGGTCAATCTTACCTATGAACCAGGGAAGAGTTTACGAGAACACACATTGGCGTTTAAAAACGCATACATCAACCTGTGTGAGATGATTGATGGGTTTCCCCCCAGCAAACAAATTATGAATGTCTCCACCGGACTGGCTGCTATCCTATTCATCAAAAGCCTGCGCCTTGATGAAATGATGTCAAGCCTAGTCTCCACCCTCTATGATCTGCGACCATTTACCATGGAAAATGTGGCGGAAACGGTCCTCCTAGAAGATTCAAGGCGTGTATCCAACTCTACCAAGTCAACCTACTACGCCTTGGGATCCCAAAAAGACAATTGATCTAACCGTTATACTAATTGCCCCCTGATCAATGACAGAGGGCAACAACAATACAAGCCTTGATCCGTCGTGCCCACAAGGAAAAACCCTCAGGAAAAGGATCAATGGGGAATCACTGCCCAAATTGAACGACTAGATCAGAAATCCAGCAACTCAAGAGCTCCTGCTCCATGAATGCCGTCAAAGAGGAAACCTGCATGTCCAATAGTGGATCCCCCCAGGAAGATGTTAACCTCACCACCAAGCAACAAAACAACCCAGAAGACTATGGTTTTCTAATCC
The DNA here is from genome assembly GCA_025617555.3 of Puccinia polysora. Lineage (NCBI taxonomy): Eukaryota > Fungi > Basidiomycota > Pucciniomycetes > Pucciniales > Pucciniaceae > Puccinia > Puccinia polysora. Next base: position 19,134,871 of record CM062632.1, read on the forward strand.
AGGAAGACGCAATGTACAGTGCAAATGACTTGGAAAGCTTGGCAAAAGAACTAATCTATGACTCAGGAGCTTCAAGGTCAACTTTCTGCAATCTATCTCTTCTTAAAGATCCTCAACCAATCCAGAAGCAGCTCAACACCTACGGTGGAAGCATAGACATAACACCTGTGGGCAAGCTGAACATTGGAGGCACCACCATTCACCCCGTATTCTATGCACCCAACAGCCCTCATAATCTTATATTGGCAACCCAGCTAGAAGATCATGGGCTGAAAGTGGTACACAAGCACTGCACAGTACTAGTGAAACTTGGAAACCAAATAGTCTACCAATTCCCGCGTATTGGCAATCTGTACATGTCTTAGCACAACCCTTCATCCTGTATCAACTTAGCTAAGGTCACCAGCGCCAATCTTGACTGGCATATCACTCTTGGCCACCCATCCGAGGGGTACCTAAAGAAGTTCCTGTCCTTGAATGGCCTACCAACTCCAACACCATTCCCTTTGTCAGTCAAGTGCAAGGTGTGCTCACAATGCAAGATTAAATGCCAACCACACTCCAACTCTCTTCCAACCTTGTCCAAACCATTTCATTGACTACATCTTGATGTTCTCCAAATCAGCCCCCCATGCAAACAATTGGCATCATACATCCTATCCATAATTGACAATTTCTTGCGATTCAATTGGATCTATGTAATGAGACACAAGTTGGAAGCGGCGGATAAAATTGTTAGCTACATCAACAAGATTAAAAATCAACTTGGTGTCACTCCTGCTTTATTGCACTGCAATCAAGGTGGTGAGTTCATGTCAGCCAAACTCTCTGGATTCCTGTCCCTAAATGGCATTGTACTGAACCAAGGTCCTGCTAACTCTCCTCAAACAAATGCATTAGCCAAGCGGTTCAACCAAACCATCCTCACTAAGATGAGGTGTGTATTGGCTCAGTCATCAGTACTGATCAACTACTGGGATGGAGCGGCCAGGTACTTGTCAATTCTTATTAATATACTACCCTTGGCCGCTCTTGGGTGGAAGTCACCGGTTAGCAGGCTACTCAAAACAAGCTCAATCAGAGATCCTGTAAGGGAAATCCTGACTTTGATACCGTTTGGACTGAAGGTAAACGTACACATGTATGAACCATCCAAGTTGGACGTCAGATCAAAACCACTCCTCTTCCTTTGCTATGAACCTTACTCTGATTCCGGGAGTTTCATTTACCCAGGCAAACAACAAATCATGGTGAGCAGGGAATTCACCCCCACCCAGGTGGTATTTTCCTATAACTCCACATTGTTGCTCAAGAAACCACCGTCTACCCTCCCCCAGAGCCTGAAACAAGCCCCAACTTCCATGCCATTGGGTAATCACACCCCTGCATTCATGGTCACATTACACCTACCTAGCTCCAAAGCCAAATGGCCCTGCCTGGAAAAAACCACGGACTCAAACAAACACACCACAACAACGTTCAGCGCCCCACAAATGGACAGGACCCCCATGGACAGTGAAGCTACAACCAACAATCCGGGTGTCCGGGTGGCAGCAGAGGACCCAGTCCCAGCAGAGCGTGTGCCCAGGAAGGGGTACACCTATGTTCCCTACTACAACAAAGCCCCAAAGGAGATAACAGGGGATATTTACACGACGGCAATTGTATCGCACTCACTGTGGAAATGTCACGAAGAAACAACTGCGGACACGGTTGATGAGTTGATGATGAGCAAGGTTGTTCCTGCCAAGAAAGCACTGTCAGATCCGGATGAAAGGCCTTTGTGGATCAAGTCAATGAAGGAGGAGAATGACTCACTACTGATACGCGAGACTAGGACGCTGGTGCCGAGCCCATCCAACAACAAGGTCATTGGCGGGATGTGGCGGTTGTTCCGCAAGAAAAACAAGTTTGGGGAAGTTATGCGTCGAAAATCAAGGTGGGTGTGTTTTGGGAACCATCAAGAATACCCACGGCATTACCTTGATACTTACTCGTTGGTGGGTTGGAGCAAATCACTCAAGGTGCTCCTCTTGGCAGCAGTTCAGAATGCTTGGACCATCTTCCAGTTTGATGTCAAAACCACGTTCCTGTACAGGGACATTGATGCAGTGGTTCATGTTGCACAAGTGGCTGGATTGGAGGTTCCTGGGAAAGATGATTGGGTATGGCGTCTCAATAAGTCGCTATATGGAACTAAACAAGCACCACGGTGCTGGCAAGCTCACCTGGCAAAGACGCTCTCCACTCTGGGAATGAACCCTTTGGCTGGGGAAAAATCAATCTTCATAAGCAAATCAAAGACGGTACGTCTACACATTCATGTTGACAATGGTCTGGTGGTGGGGGAAGACCGCAAGGAGATCCTGGAGTTCCTTGATTTACTGGGGGGTCATTACAAAATAAAAACCCAGGAACGCCCAGCACAACACCTGGGGTATACTCTAGATTGGGGCAATGATGGATCCGTAAAAATGCATCAACAGGACTTCACCAAGAAGGCACTTAACAAATGTGGGTTTGAGAATGTAAAAAAAAGTCAAGGCCCCTGCCCTGATGAACATAATTGACATCATCAGCCAGGATTCACCCAGCTTTGAGTTAAAAACAATGCAGAAGGCTCTTGGACACCTCATCCACCTGGCAACGCACACGCGACCCAACATTCAGTACACGGTTCACCTACTCTCTCAACATGAAAACAAACCCACACGGGCGCACTGGAAGATGGTGAAGCACCTATTCCGCTATCTCAAGGGAACCAAGAACGTGGGACTCATGTTCACCAAAACAACCAACCGGACGGATCAACTCTGCGGTTGGGCCAAGGCCAACTACGGTTGGACCATGTCAACTCAAAAGTCCACCACTGGTTATGTGGTCACCCTGTACGGCAACCCAATTAGTTGGAGCTCTAAGAAGCAATCCATTGTTGCCCAATCAACCACAGAGGCAGAATTTGTGGCCATGAATCTATGCACAAAACAGGTGAGATGGCTATCAACTCTCATACTGGGCCTTGGAATCAAAATCAATAAACCCAAGATCAAGAACAACAATCAGGGTGCCAACTTCATAAGTAAGGAAGCGCAACTCAACCCTAACTCAAGGCACATCAAGATTCGCTTCCAGTACATCAGTGACCTGGTACAAAAGTCCCTCATATCATTTAAGCACACCACCTTGGAGGACATGATTGCCAACATCTTGAATAAACCGCTTGGCTACGTGAAAGTGATTCAATCAAGACTCCAGCTCCACTTGACCTTGTTGGAGTCTAGGAGGAGTGTCAGTTAGAGACTCCGCAATCCTAATATGCGCGCTGCGCGCCAACAGCTGGATCCAGTTGAGACAAAAAATCACCCACTCCCCATTGTTCAACAATCCTGGGAGGATCTCCCTTTCCTCTGAACACTTGTGATCCTTCCTTGCCCTCAATGGAACCCCCTATCCACTGGCCACTCCCAAGATCAAGTCCAAACACACCAGCAACCAACCCTCAACTCCAGTTGCAGACTCCAGGAGGAGCTAGGACTATCCCAAGTGGAGTCTATCATCTTAGTCCAACCTAAACTTCTGCCTGCAACTGTTGACTTGAGATCACCTTCTGGATGTCAATTGCAGGTAACAAGCACTAGCCTTACTTCTTTTACTTTTGACTGTTATTTGTATGCCACATTACTCACGCTCTTGTGTCTCAATCAACTTGTTCATATTTATACTGCTACAAGAGTCTATATATATATATATGTGCTGAAATAAAGAGTCTCAAGAATAAAGAATTTCACAGTTTGTTACTCTAACCATGACCAAGAAGGCTCAGCAATTGAGAGAGATGCGTCAGGAGCTTGGCCAGGAAGACATCACAATCCAAGAACTTTTGAATACCATCAAGTTGCTCCAAATTGCCCAGAAAGATTCTTCTGAATTGGTTCCCACATCTGCTAGCAAGACCAAGGCCAGTCAAGTTGGATTGAACCCAAAATCCTCTGCCAAAGGGAAGCAGGAAACCCCTATGCGTTTTTTGAGTGTTGTATCTTTGTTGTGATGTTTGATTGACCCTAATCAGTCAAATGTCTTGATAATTTCAGGTAAGCGGGACACCCAAACTGACAACTCCAAAGTCAAAACCCACTAATTCCACTCAAAAAACCCTTGAAAGTACTCCAAAGTTGGTCAGACCAAAGAAGCCCAACCAGGTTGTGCTAGAAGACCTCCATCCAAACTTTAACAAGACAAAGTTACATATGTTTTTTGATTTATGTGCTATATGTTCTTGTTTGAAGTTCTGATGCAGTTGTTTTCCTGTGTAGCTGGCCCTTTATGCTCACATTAAAATCTTGTGGGGTTTGATTGATTCTTGACCTATCCCACCAGCACCTTGCCACAAAGTCCTTCAGGAGTTCTAAAGCCAGTTCACAGATCCCAAACAATTGGAAGTTTTTCTCTCAAATAGCAACTCCACCCCTTTGATTTCCAAAATTGAGATCCAAACACTCAAGAATGCACATCTAGGATGGAGGAATTTTGGCTCTGGTATTGTCCACATTGAGGAAACCTTCATCAGTTATGCCCATAGTTGTTTGGCATGCATAGGACTCTGCATCTGGGGCCCAAATCTTGAAGAAACTGTTGACTCACTGCTGAATTCAGCTTTTTGGATCTCAGAAATCTCCACTTTTTGAAAAATTGCGGCTGCTGGAGCTACAACTACATGAACATCAACTTAAAGTATCTCAACAATATGGAAATCTTGGGACAGTGCTACAATCACTTTGTTCATCATTTCATGATGGAACAATTCAAAAAAGAACAAAAAGAACAAGGAGCTTACTTTTGTGAGGAAGAAAAGAAAGTCATTTGCAAAGGACATGAACGCGTAAGTGTTTAATTTTTTTGGTAGACTTTTTATCTTTGGATGACTTCTTGGTCTTTCATAGTTTTGCAAAATTTGATAAAAATTTGCTGTCAAACAAAATTACCCAGTTTGCTACAAGAAGATACTAGAAGATCTCCATGCCCACAGTGATGATGAATACAACCCAAAACATAAGTTTTACATAATAAAGAACCTTCCCTACCGCTCCAACACAGCCAACAAATTCATTTGTTGTCTTGAAAAGATCACCATGGAATCCTACAAGACTCTTGGAAAGAGAAACCAATTTTGAAGACTTGTTTAACCAAAAAAAACGCAGCCTACATCATTTCCCAAGGCTCCCCAATGTTTACCACTTGACTTTTACAATTCCGAGTGGTTCAAAAACCTTCAACCTCCAGTCAAGGATGTCACTGCCAATGTCAACAAGGTGGCCTTCTTACCCAACCCATCCCACATGTTGAGAGGCAAGAGACACCCCAATGAGAAGTTGTGCACCAAGAATTTCACCAAGAAATATTGGGACATAGTAACCAGTCCATACAATCTTGACCATCTGATTGCAAGTGAAGATAGTGAAAGTTAAAATGAGGATGAGGGAGACGGAAGCTACTGTGGGACCAAAATCAACCTCTCAGATACTTCTGGAGATGTTGATAGTGTATGAGCCCAATGAGGACAATGATGAATTTATTGACAATGAGGCCAGTGAAGCCTTTGACTCAGATGATTTCAACCAAGCCTATGAAGGAAATAGCAAGATGCTATTTGACAAGGAGATCTTGTAAGCCGGTTGGCCCTTTAAATTTCCATTCATTTGTTTTTATCTACAGTTTTGTGAGCTTTTTCATTCTGTTTTTTTACTCATTTTTTTGTTTGAACTTTTTATCTATTTTTATATTGTTGTAGTTGTTTCAATACTTGGTAGTGTGAATCTACGGCTGCATAGCCATTTTTTTGCATTTTTTTTTCTGAGACAAAGGAGGCCATTATAAATTCACCACATTTGTGGTTCTGCAGGGGGAACTAGCTGATCCTTGCAGTCAGCTGTAAGTGTCCAAGTGAAGGAGAAACTTACAAAAAACCGCATTCCCAAATAATACACTTGGTTTACCTCTCATCTGCCCAAATTATTGAATCCAATCCATCACACCCATTTCTCCATGTTCTACTGACCCAAGAGGATTGTAGTCACCGGTGTTGGGGTAGATCAAAATCAATACCTATCCCATGTCAAACCAGCGGCAGTTTGACTCAAAGTTGCTGGAGTAAAGAAATGAAGAGCATGAATTGCAGCTTGAACAAAAACAAAGAGTGGAAATACAACATTTCAAAAACTCAAAACTACTAAGAACTAATGCAATCAATTTCCATGGTAATGGCCTCCATGGGGTCAGTACTTGCCATTTTGGAATCATGGACTGTATGCCATAGTACCAGTGGGCGGGTATTCCCAACCACCCAACCACCCAAGCATCCAGTAGCTTGTAAGCACACAATCCCCCCATTTTGCCAGGCAGCACCAATTAATACTCACCAGGTTTCACTTCACCCACTGAAACCTGCATTTGCTTAAGTAAAGCGCCCCCCATTCCACTTCAACATTGCACTCTTGCTTGATCTTCATGGGTTTAGTGGATTCAATAATAGCTTAATTCAAGTGTTGATATAGTAATTCAACATTGTTGATTTGCACAATGTGAATAACAAAACTATACATCTTCCCCCCATTTTCCTCCCACCAAAATCCATTGCTTGGTTGTTGGGTTGAAATAGTCACCCCACTTAAAGATGTCATTGATTTTTGTTGCTTGACATTTTGCATCAAAATTTTTTCACCTTCTGGATTAGGGATGTCTCAATAATCACGCAGGTTCTGATCAAGTAATTGTAAGTGGTTTAGAAGGAAATTGTAAATTTCCAAGTCCAAGAGAGTTAAGTTGGCTTTGCTTTCTTTTCTAGATGTATTTTTTTATTCTTTCTTGTGTGATAGGCACTGTGTTTGAAAAAAATGCTTCATCATTGAAGCTTCAATGTCCCCTGGAGAGAGGAAAAATCAAAAGAATGGCAAGGTTTAGGCCAAGAGTAATGAAAACTAACCTAATAAGCCATTGTTTGACAAACTCTTGAGCATGCAATTTAAGGGCTCCCCACCAAACTCAGAGATTCCAATCAGAGGTCCCCACCAATCCAAAAGTTCTCCAATATGAAGAGAATAATGGTGATTTGGTAGAATTGAGCTGTTACTAAATAAGACACTAGATGACTGACAGTATGATTGATAATTTTATCAAATTCCCTGCAAGATTCCTTTGTAATTTCCTTTCTTTCAATAAAATGCGTGCACTAAACCAAACTGCACAGATTTTCTAAGAATAAAAGCGTTTGAGACCATTCATTTGACCATCTTCCACCAAAAGCATACAAAACAACCAATGGAAGGTGGTTGGAAAATAGTGAATGCCATTTGCTTGCCTTGAGTTTACCGTTGCTTGCGGTACCAAATGCTTTTGGAATCCTTGATACTCCCAGAGGAACCACAACTGACTCCAGTAGACTTTGAATTTTCTTTTTTTCCATCATAGTTAGCCCTCCTATCCTGTCATCTCTGTGATCTGATTGTGAGACACATTCTGAATTGGAATTGCTGCTTAAAGCACCTACTGGTTTGGTTCCTTATTTTTTTTCTTCCAAGTTGAAATTTGATCAAACACAAAAATGGCGTTGAATTACACCTTTGTACCAATTTTGCATGACACCAAGCACAACATGCATGACTGGGTCCCAGTATGGTAAATGATTCAACTTGGACCACCAAATTCCGGTATTCTTGACATATTGCTCTCTTTCAGAAGCTGTTGGCATGTCCTTCAATCAAAGGGATTGCAAAATAGTATCACGTTGTGGTGACCAATCCGGGACACCACGGAAAAAAAAAGAAAAAAGAATTTTTTTTTTTAATTTTTTTACACTCTTTATCCATCAATAAATCAAAAAAAAAAAAAAAAAAAAAAATATTTTTTTTCGGTTGTACCCCTATGGGTACCTTCATTTCCCCCCATCTCTCAACTTCTCCCTGTCCTAGCAGTCTAGGACAGGCCTCTTGCCTGTCTCTCCACTTCGATCCCCCCCTCCTATGTTCAACTCCTACTTGTTGCGCTCGCGGCCCTGACTTTTGGCGACGCAAGCAATTGTCAAACCACCTTGGACAATCCCTTTGATCCTTCCCGATCCTCTCATCCAACCGACGCCGTTGCTTGTTGCGACGGTCGTCAACTATCATTCAATCAATCTCATCATACCCACCATCTCAACCTACCAGAGCATCATCACCACCCACCGACTCATCCGATCTATCACTCCTACCATCCAATCATCCCTCCAATCCAACAACGACAATGACGATGACGGCCAAGACGACAACCATCAACTCAAACTCACTCACGCCCTCCTCGCCCATCATCTGATCCGACCGACCACCGCGAGCGACCGCTCGCGGCCGTCAGAACCTTCACCCCTCTGTTGCCACCGATCGGGCGACAAAAGCTGTTGTCAACACCCGCAACCGCTGTCGCGGGTGTCCATCTGGTTGCCCGCGGTCATTCTTGACGCGGGCGACATTTCTTTTTTTTTTTTTCCTCTCATGTCATCTTTTTTTTATGTTTTCATTTTCCCGCACCTATTTGTAGTATCTCTTGTACATAGTATACAGGGCCTCATGTCTATAAAAGGAAGGGCTCTCCCCTGCCTTTTGGCCCAGCATCCCATCAGACCATCATCATCTCATCTCATCTGTTTCCCCCATCATCATAATCAACTTATCCGTGGGCATCCTTCCCCACTTATCTGAGCAACTTATCCGGGTATATCCATGATTGCCCCTTGATCCTTTGAGCCTCCGTACTCAAACTCTGTCCCTTGTGACCTTGATCCTTATCACCAACCAATAGCCTTGCTGGTTGAAGAAGAATTCCTTTCTGTCTGAATTCTTGGGTGTGTTATACCACTCTGATCCCTTTTTCCGACAATACTGGTCTTGATCTCTCCTTGATCATCCTTCTGGAGCCAATCACGTTTGATTGAAGAGGTTTTGTTAAGCTTAAAACATGGAGTGTTATACCTCCCTTCTTCTTTAAGGTTGAATTTTGCCACGCTATTCTTGAGTCCCTTGAGAAGTGTTGGGATATTCTTGCTCAAATTCGTTATTGATTTGCTTCTAGAGCTTCATAAACAAATTGCTTTTGTTTTGTTCAGCCTCCCACAGTTATCTGGTACCCTTCAAGCGCTTGATTGCGGAGAGTTGGGCAGGTTCATTGAGAACCTGGAGGTTGGTTGGGATTGAGTTGATCTTTCCTAATCAGCTGCTCACGACCAGAGTTATTAGCTTGTGGGCGTTGTTACTTACAACTGCCTTGTTCTTTTGAACTCTGAACAAACCTTGACTTATTTGTTCAAGTCTTTACCTGCACCATCTTGCCTCAGATAGTGTTGTTTCCATCGCTACCAAAAACTCTTATCCTCTTCCCTTACTTTGATTTCTCATCCATAAGGTTCTGGACCTTGATTCCGGTTACATTTAAATGTTATTGTAACTCCTAGGAGGGCAGCCTAAACAGCACCTTTCCCCTCCACAGAACTGCCACGGCTTAGCACCGTTTGTAGTCTTACATTTGGTCCCCCGGGCCGGGATCAAACCAGCAACCTTGGGATTTACAGTCCCAAGACATTTAAAATCAACCTTGAAATCCGATCTTTTTTTTCTTTCTCCTATTTTTTTTCTCTTCTCAAATCTGATCCGTGGAGGCAACTTATCCTAGAAGTAAGTCCTCCCAATTTGTGCACCGCTTGGGCAAGATACTTGTTGTTTTTGGCAAAACCCTACTCTTGCCACACTCGTGAGCCACTTTGAAAATCTGCTCTTTGGATCCCCTAGGAACTCTGTTATTTGATATGGCATCTTCCGCTACTCCAACCACCTCTGTCCAACCTAAGATGGTAAAGATCAAACCTCAGAACAAGAACTTAGGCTTCAACAGTACAAATGTCGAGCGATTCTTGGACTCCTACGAAATGGCTGCTGAAGTGGATGGAGCTAGTGAATTTGATATGGCTTATCAGTTGCGATTCTTTATCTCCTCTGATGAAGTTATGGAGGTAATTGAGTCTTTCGAGGGATTTGAATCCCATAACTGGATGCTTCTCAGGAAGGCTATGTTGGCATACTGGGGTAAAATAGATGTGGCTAGGTTTACTCTGCAGGATTTGGATGCTCTGGTTTCTCAGTGGATCTCCAATGGTGGTATTTCTTCAGCCTCTGACTATCAGATTTTTAGGAAGTCTTGGGATCCCATTCAAAACTATCTTATCCAAAACAATCACATTGACACGGTGGACAAAATTTGAGCAAAGTTCTTCCAATCTTTTTCGTTGGCTGTGCAGGAAAGGATTAAAGAAGAACTGGTCAAATCTGGATCCATGATTACCACCAGGGATAATCGATTCAAGCTCCCTGTTTTTCTTACCCTTAGGAGTACTGTGGATAAAGTCATGAAAGGTCAAACTGCTCTTACCTTTGAAAAGCCTAGAACTACTGAACCGGTCCACGCTCCTTCTTTTAAAGAGTCAAACGATATTATGATTAAAATGGAGGCAGATCTTAGGCCTAAAGCAGATCCTAATTCCAATTGAGAACCTACTACTATAGATGAAATCACCAAGTTACTTAGAGCCTTTGAGAACAAAATAGATCAAAAGATTTCTTTGCTAGCTACTCATAAAACTCCTTCTTCTGTCCCCAAATCAACTCTGGTCTGTTACTACTGTCATAGGGAAGGCCATGGAACCGGACGATGCCAAGAACTTCAGAAGGACCTAAAGGAAAAGTTGGTAGAGCAGAGAGGGAACAATTACTTCCTCCCTAATGGTGCTCTAATCCCTTTTGACTTGTCTCGTCCTATCCGACATGTGGTGGCCTCTTACCAGCCATCACCTCCTGTGAAAGCATCTCTTGCTTCCTTTGAATTTCAATCATCCTGTGGTACCCTCCAACCTTGGTATCCTCCAGCCATTTCTTCCTCTAGTCTTGCTGGGACTACTTATCAATCTGATCCAGCCAGGAAACAACATGAGGAACCTAAACCTCATAAGGCTCCTTCCTTGCCAACTTCAATCCTTCAAAAATGTCAGGTGTCAGGGTGGGGTGATTCACGCTACGCAAGGTCTCACCGCTCCGCCGCTCGCCGCGCGCAACTGCGCCCTCAAGCCATGTCTCAGTCTCGACCCTGACTGACGGACAGCAGGGTCCGCGAGTTTCTTCCTCGTAGCCTCTCCCTGATCATCCCTCACTCAACCACCCAAACCACGCCGCCAATCATCAACTCGACTTGCGACCAACACAACAACCGGAAGTTCCACGCGAATCTGACTCAGGAGGAGGGCGCGACTAGGATCAAGTGGAGGTAATTTAGGACTCTTTTCTCATACTCTCATTGTTTTCTATCTCTATCAAAATCACCACTCAGTTCTGCTTTCTCAATCAATCTCAACTCACACCGACTGCTCGACCCAGGCTTGTTTCCTTTTCATTCCTCATATACTGTGTCAGACCAACGTCGTAGGACCAAAACTAGTGTTGATCTATTTCAAGGTATTCTATCAATCCCTGTCTCCTTCACTATCATCCCCACTCAATCGACTTACAGTTTTGTTTTCATTCTGTTCTCATTCTGATCTATTTCAAGTAATCAATCGCCTATTTCATGCCATATAAGGAAGTGATCACGACGTGAAATCACAAAAAACCCGTTAAACGTCGATCATCACTTGAGCCTCCTTCCTCTGATGTAGAAGACATGGAGGTGGAAAAGGAACCACTCATGGAAAGGTTCCCAGATCACCCCGATCCTTCTCCCTCACCTCAACCTTCTAATCCTATCTTAGATTCTGCGTCACCTGAACTTCCTCCCTCCACCCAGCCCAAAGTTTGATTTGAAAGGGGCATCTCCAAGGATCACCCCAATGCTGTGGAGGGAGTATTAAAGAAAATTTCTGATCTCAAAATTCCTGATCTATCTGTGGCTGAACTCCTATCAATCTCTCCATCTGTTGCTGAAGGAATGAAGAAATGGGTCTCTTGTCGACGTGTGGAAATTGGCCCTGAAGAACTCAAAGTCTCCTCTGGCACTTTAATGGAGGACTCTGGTGGAACCAGTCCTTCTTTAGACTCCAACCTTTATTTCTGTCCCCTTGGCTTCCTTCCTTGTTATCTTGGTGACTCAGCTAAAACTGTTTCTCCTCTTGTGGATTCTGGATCTCAGCTTAACTTAATCTCGGATGCTATGGCCTGCAAGCTCAAACTTAGTCCTAGGGTCAGCTTCAACTCTGCAGTGTATGGGATAGGAAATCAAGCTTGTGAACTGGTTGGTATTGCTGAGGATGTACCGGTCAGGATTGGTTGAAATATTGTTGGAACCTGCCACTTTTGGATCACTCGTTTGGACAGTCCTATGATCTTGGGACAACCCTTTTTAATGGACTTTGGTGCAATCCTGATGTTTTCTGATCAAGTTGGGGAGAGAATTCTTCTCCCTGATGCTGATGGCAGGAAAATTGAAGTTCCTCTTTGCTCTTTGGATTCTGGTCGTTGGGAAAGAGATTTTCCTGGTCATTCTCCCAAATCATCTTTTAAGGGGAAGCAGAAGGATAACTCTAGTTCCTCTCATTTTTTAGGGGAATAGTTGATCCTACTAATAGTTGTAGTTCTTTTCAGCCTCAGACTGCAACTCAAGGGTCAACTCCCATCCCTCAGGCTTATTTTTCATTCCTTTCATCATTCTCTTCTGAGCTCAAGAATATTAAAAAACAAAAACATATCAAAATAGAAAAATCCAAAAATATTTCTTCTCCATCTCCTTCTCTCTCTGGATCTGTTGTGTCTTCTTTTCCTTCTACTTTTGAGTCTGATCAATCTTCTCTCAGTTCCGGTTCAAATCTCCGCAATGAGTCTAAACTAGATCCTAATTGCAATTCCGTTTTTGGTGATTTTGGTATGAAGGAATATGGGCTTCAGTGGAGGCAATTTGGGGTACAAGTAAGTCCTCCCAATTGTGCACTGCCAGGGCAATCTTTTACCGTCATTTTCAAAACCCTACCTTTTGCCACACATGTGAGCAACGTATTATCTCCTGGTTCTCCTTTAATGGAAAAGGCACCCTTCAAGGATATTGCAGAACATTGGACTTGGAAGATGTTGGAACTTGGACTCAGCTTTTGTAATCAAGTCTCTCTGGTCAACTCTTGGAGGAAACAAGAACTTCTCTCTTTTGCCACTAAGTATAAACCAGTTGCTAAGAAGATCCAACCAGTCAACCAGCCTATGCCTCTCAACCTCAATCCTCCCCTTATGCATCCTCCTCTATCTCGCGATCCTTACTGTGGTCTTCCTCAATCTCTTACTGGTCCCTTTGTGCCTAATGGACGGGTCACTGAAGAATGTCTGAAGGTGGTCAACTTTGGTCCAGATGGATGGCTTCTTCCTGATGAGTTAAATTTAATCAAAAATGTCTTATCTCTAAGGGAAAAATCTATTGCTTTCTGTGAAGAAGAGAGAGGTCTCTTGCGGGAATCCTATGGCCTCCCTTATATCATCCCTGTAGTTGAACATGATCCTTGGCAAAAGAAAAAGATCCCTATCCCTGCTGCTAAAGTTGACAAATTCATCAAGTTGGTCCGGGAACGAGTTCAAACTGGCCTGTATGAACAGTCAACTTATAGTTACTCCAGCCCCGTCTTCTGTGTCCTCAAGAGTAATGGTAAACTTAGAATAGTTCATGATCTTCAACCTCTTAATAAAGTTACTATTAAAGACTCTGGTATCCCTCCTGCTACTGAAGAATTTGTTGAATCCTTCGCGGGGAGAGCTTGCTATGGTCTAGGGGATATTATGGGTGGCTATGGCAAACAATCCTTACATCCTATTTCTCGTCCTCTCACTACTTTCGATACTCCTCTTGGTTGATTTCAACTTACTCAATTGCCTCAAGGAGCCACCAACTCAGTTGCAGTCTATCAGGCTCAGATGATGTGGATCCTCCAGGATGAAATCCCTGATCATGCTGGTATCTTTATTGACAATGGAGGAATTAAAGGTCCAGTCTCTGACTATGATAATGAGCTCTTACCTTGGCATTCAGGAATTTGTCATTTTATCTGGGAATATGCTACTACCTTGGAGAGGATTCTGTTTCGAATTGAGGAATCTGGCCTTACTGTCTCTGGATCCAAACTGGCGGCTTGTGTCCCTGCTCTGGAAATTGTTGGTCATGTGGTCTGCAAGGAAGGAAGAAGGATGGCACCAGCCAAAGTCAACAAGATCATCTCTTGGCCTACCCCAATCAATCCAACTGAAGTTAGGGGCTTTCTAGGTGTTGTCACTTATGTTAGAATCTTTATCCCATCTTTATCCAAAATCTGTGCACCCTTGCGTTGTCTAACCAGAAAAGATGCTGAATGGATTTGGACCCAAGATTGTGAATGTGCTTTCCAGCTACTCAAAAGGATAGTTGGTAAAGACATAGTTTTGAAAAAGATCTCTTATGGACCTGGAGCTGGCAAGATCAAGCTGGCTGTCGATTCTAGTTATTGATCTGTTGGGGCCGTCCTTACTCAGGAAGATGAAAATGGTTGGGACCGTCCTGCTCTTTATGAATCTTTGTTGTTTTCAGATGTAGAATCTAGATACTCCCAGCCCAAACTGGAACTCTGTGGTGTGGCTCGAATGATGAAGAAACTTCAAACCGTTCTCTGGGGCCAACATTTCAAATTGCAAGTTGATGCTCGATCCATCATTGAAATGATCAACGCTCCCAGTCTTCCCAATGCTCCTATGACTCGTTGGGTGGCCTTTATCCAGCTTTTCTCTTTTGATATTGTTCACAGGCCGGGGAAATCTTTCACCATGCCTGACGGTTTATCTCGACAACCTCTTGGGGACAACAAATTTGATGTTGGAACCGATTTCAATGAAGAGGAACCTTTAATCCAACCTATTTTCTCTTTTTCTTCTCAAAATTATTCTGGCTTTCAACAAGGCTTCTGGCTTAAATTAGAGCAGTACCTTTCAACTGAAAGTCTTCTAATTTTTTTGTTCAAGGCTCTAGACTTATGAAGAGAGGCAATCCTTGTGCTCTTATTGTTGTTCCTATTTCCTCTAAACAAGATTCTATCCTTGAAAGTCTCCATGAAGGCCTTGGTCATTGTGGGGAAACCAAAACTTATCAACGACTATCCAAACAATTCTGGTGGCCATCTTTGAAGAAATCCGTCTCCCAATGGTGCAAGAGTTGTGAAGTTTGTCAAAAACGTGATCTTAGGCGCCCAGCTGAAATTCGTTATCCTACTGGGGAGTCCACTGTCTTTGGAAGGATTGCTATGGATGTGGTTCATATTAAGGCAGGTGGTGCTAAGTACCTCATTGTGGCTAGAGATGATTTTTCCGGATGGGTTGAAGCAAAATTTCTTAAGAACCTTAGCTCTGAATCAGTGGCAGCTTTCCTCTACGAGACCTGGACAATGCGTTATGGCCTGGCTCGATCTTACTCTACTGATGGTGGCTCTGAATTTGGGGGCAAGCTTGCTGAAATGATCCGATCCCTTCCTGGACAACATAGAGTTACTACTCCTTATTATCCTGAAGGCCAAGGCATGTTGGAACAAGGCCATGCCCCTTTGAAGGCTGCACTTGTTAAACTGGCTGGTGAAAGTGGCAAGAATTGTCGCAAATTCCTTCCTCTTGTTCTCTTCTCTGATCAAATCTCAACCAAAAGGACTACTGGCTACTCACCTTATGAAATCATCTTTGGTCAAAGAGCAGTCCTTCCTTTGGATCTGGAAATGGAATCTTTCTTGGGTGTCTCTTGGGAAGAGGTGTCCTCAACTACTGATCTGTTAGTTGCTAGATCCAAGCAACTGGAGCAAAGTGAAGACGTTCGTGATGAAGCTTATCAAAAGATGATGGAGTCCAGAGCAAAATCAGTCCAGTATTGGGAGGACAAGCACTCTAATCGAATCAGGGAGCCCTTGAACCCTGGTGACCTAGTTTTAGCTTATAATCAATCTTTGGAGACCCAGTGGGGCAAGCTTTTCTCCAATCGTTGGAATGGCCCTTATCAAGTGGTTCATCAAGTTAGAGGTGGATCTTATGTTTTGGAGGAGCTGGATGGTACTCGGTTGGCCAGAAGGTTCTCTGCTGATCAAGTCAAGAAGTTTCATTGTCGTGGGGGCAACTTATCTCAGAAGTAAGTCCTCCCAATTTTGCACCACCAGGGTCATTTGCTGCGTTTTTGTTGTAAAACTCTACTGTATGCCACATATGTGAGCACCTGGGACGCCCTCCTTGTTCTATTCCTGCCGCTTCAAGGGCTCATTTGGAAGAATCAAGATATTTCCCTCAACTCTTCAATTGCTCTCAAGATCAAGAAATGGCCAATCTTTGCTTCAATTTCTTTGTTCCCTGCCTTTTTTTTAATCCCTTCAAATTTTAGATGCAGACTAGGGACAGTCTGTAAGTTGGGGAGAGATGTGGTGACCAATCCGGGACACCACGGAAAAAAAAAAAAAAAAAAAAAAAATTTTTTTAATTTTTTTACACTCTTTATCCATCAATAAATCAAAAAAAAAAAAAAAAAAAAAAAAAAAAAAAAATATATATATATATATATATTTTTTTTCGGTTTTACCCCTATGGGTACCTTCATTTCCCCCCATCTCTCAACTTCTCCCTGTCCTAGCGGTCTAGGACAGGCCTCTTGCCTGTCTCTCCGCTTCGATCCCTCCCTCCTATGTTCAACTCCTACTTGTCGCGCTCGCGGCCCTGACTTTTGGCGACGCGAGCGATTGTTGAACCACCTTCAACGATCCCTTTGATCCTTCCCAATCCTCTCATCCAACCGACGCCGTCGCTTGTTGCAAAGGTCGTCAACTATCATTCAATCAATCTCATCATACCCACCATCTCAACCTACCAGAGCATCATCACCACCCACCGACTCATCCAATCTATCACTCCTACCATCCACTCATCCCTCCAATCCGACAACGACAACAACGATGACAGCCAAGACGACAACCATCAACTCAAACTCACTCACGCCCTCCTTGCCCATCATCTGATCCAACCGACGACCGCGAGCAACCGCTCGCCGCCGTCGGAACCTTCACCCCGCTGTTGCCGCTGATTGGGCAACGACAGTTGTTGTCGACACCCGCGACCGCTGTCGCGGGTGTCCATCTGGTTGCCCGCGGTCATTCTTGACGCGGGCGACATTTCTTTTTTTTTTTTTTCCTCTCATGTCATCTTTTTTTTATGTTTTCATTTTCCCGCACCTATTTGTAGTATCTCTTGTACATAGTATACAGGGCCTCATGTCTATAAAAGGAAGGGCTCTCCCCTGCCTTTTGGCCCAGCATCCCATCAGACCATCATCATCTCATCTCATCTGTTTCCCCCATCATCATAATCAACTTATCCGTGGTCATCCTTCCCCACTTATCTGAGCAACTTATCCGGGTGTATCCATGATTGCCCCTTGATCCTTTGAGCCTCCGTACTCAAACTCTGTCCCTTGTGACCTTGATCCTTATCACCAACCAATAGCCTTGCTGGTTGAAGAAGAATTCCTGTCTGTCTGAATTCTTGGGTGTGTTATACCACTCTGATCCCTTTTTCCGACCATACTGGTCTTGATCTCTCCTTGATCATCCTTCTGGAGCCAATCACGTTTGATTGAAGAGGTTTTATTAAGCTTAAAACCTGGAGTTTTATACCTCCCTTCTTCTTTAAGGTTGAATTTCGCCACGCTATTCTTGAGTCCCTTGAGAAGTGTTGGGATATTCTTGCTCAAATTCGTTATTGATTTGCTTCTAGAGCTTCATAAACAAATTGCTTTTGTTTTGTTCAGCCTCCCACAGTTATCTGGTACCCTTCAAGCGCTTGATTGCGGAGAGTTGGGCAGGTTCATTGAGAACCTGGAGGTTGGTTGGGATTGAGTTGATCTTTCCTAATCAGCTGCTGACAACCAGAGTTATTAGCTTGTGGGCGTTGTTACTTACAACTACCTTGTTCTATTGAACTCTGAACAAACCTTGACTTATTTTTTCAAGTCTTTACCTCCACCATCTTGCCTCAGATAGTGTTGTTTCCATCGCTACCAACAACTCTTATCCTCTTCCCTTACTTTGATTTCTCATCCATAAGGTTCTGGACCTTGATTCTGGTTACATTTAAATATTATTGTAACTCCTAGGAGGGAAGCCTAAACAGCACCTTTCCCCTCCACAAAACTGCCACGGCTTAGCACCGTTTGGAGTCTTACAACGTCCATTCCGTTTTTTTGCAATTTAAAGAAAAGATTGATCATCTTTGCAGCAGAAACACCAGGAGCAGAATTGAGTAGCTGAATGATAAGCAAACCCTGCCACCTTATGTGTTGCTACAACGTCTCCTATCAGCGCCCTAAGCCTCACTTGTAATTTCCAACCATTGTTAAACTTTTATATTGGAATCTGGATACCATTGTTCAAGATCAATATTTCATCAATCAAAGGTTGAAGGATATTTGAAATTTTTATCATGTTTGGTTCTTTGGGACCTGGTATGACACCAGCTAGAAAAATGTAGCAATTTTGATTCCAAATTTTGGGTGGTAAATTGAGACAGATGAGAGCTAAAGCCCCAACCAAAGATTTCTGGCCTGCAAGTTTGTTCCAAAAGGGATTAAACCAATCAACAAAGAGTGAAAACGTGAGCCTCAAATATCTGTGTTTTCCACTTGGCTCAATTTGATTGGAATTGGTCTTTTTCCAGGCTTTGCACTGTTGAGAGTCAAAAATCAAGCTGGTAGGAGCCTGGAAAATTTTTTCATTCCAATCTTCAATTAACTGTTTGACATGAGGTAGGCATAAAAACCATTTTAACCAGTCTTTGAAGTCCTTAGTAACAAAAACTATCTTGAATTTTGAAAGATGATTTGGAACATGGCAAGATTGGACAAGTGGTAAGATATTGGGGCGGAGAATTATGCCAGGTTTGGTGAGGTTGTTTCCACATGCAGGGGCATTTTTGGTGATTTTGTATGAACAAAAAAATTTCAAAATTTCAACGTGGTAGGGCAAGTAAAATTGAGGAAAGAAGATGTATGTGAAAAATTTGGGGGTAAGATTCAGATGCTTGAGAATTGTGCGGACATCCTTCAAAAGCATTGAATCAAGTTTTTTGGGAGTTTGCGGTTGATAAAACATTTCCACCATGGATAAAATGTGATCTTGTGCGATTCTGCACTTCTCCTGGCTGAGGCCACAGACCAAGTAAATCCATGTGATAAATAATATGATTGCCTCTAAATCAATGGTAGGAAGTCAGCTGAAGTATGAAAAAACATAAGTAAGAATTTTAATAACTTAGGGTAGATCCCAGATTAAGGTTGGAAGACTGTTGAAACATCTTCTTCCTCTTGAATATGCTGGTCCGACTTCTCACATTCCTTGGACTGCGTTTGAGTAGGTGTTGCTTTTGGTGGTTTGATTTTGGGCCTTGTGTCAGATGCTTGATGTTTTTATTTTTTTGAAGGACGGACAAGGAGACCTTTTGTTTCAAAACCATTCTGACTGAACAAACACCTTGAACACAAGCTACACAGGCACAGTACTTGCTGGGGAGGCATTGATGAAACTTGAGGCTTGAGAGGATTGAAATGAAATACTGGCAAGTTTTTGTCTGAGCTAATGGTGAGGAGCAAGCAACAGTTCTCAGGTGAAATTTCTGCCACACACCAGGAAATGTTTTTTCTGAGGGGTGGAGCAGGCAAAAATGTCAGCGCGACATATTTGAAAAACTGTTGCCTGTTTGTGCGGAGTGCTGGGCGCCTGGCCAAGTTTGACTCAGCATACGCCCAGTGGGGCTTAATTGTGTTCCCAGCGGGCTGGATCAAGTTGGGCTTGCAAGGGTTCAAGCTCAGCGCCCAACCCACCATGAGAGTATGTCATAAGTATGGTAAATCCAGTGAGTTTGGTTGGGTTGTCAGGTGACAAGCCATGGTTGATGGCCAGACCAAATTGGTTGATGGGGAAATAGCCAAGGGGGCCCTATTTTGTTGGTTTATCAGCCCAACTTGGCCATTGATCAACTCAGAGCAACAAGAAGATATTTTTCTGCTGTTTTGATCCTCATTACTGTTACGTAACAACCAACAGAATGGCCCCAAGTCAATTTCAAACTCTTGGTGGCTTCAGTTGAAAGCTTCTGTGGCCAATTTTATGGCACACCCCCATTGGTTGACCACCTGAAAAGCAGTGTTTGACTAACTGCTGCACATCTTTGAGCACCTGCCAACTGTGGTTTAACAAAAAGAACCACTCTGTTGAAAACCCAACCAAAGTTGGTAGACACAACATATGAAAATATTTTCCCTGAATAACATTCCCCCTCTCAAAAACCTCAGTAATTCAAGCCAGGGAGGGAAACAAGAAAATTTGTGGAATAAAATGCAATCAGTTTGAACCAAGTATTGGGAGGATCTTAATTATCAATGTACTGTTTAGGTCAGTCAGGATCAATGCCCAGCTAACTGACTGGAAGTAGCCTTGGCTGTGCTGGAGGGTCTTGGTTATTCTGGAGAAGCTGACATAGCTGGTGGCAAGGAGCACTAGTCAATCCAAAAAAATTTGGGATCTTTTTTACTGGGAAAATTCAATCCCAGGATCCAGCCCTTGGAGAGCTGGTTCTTTAATTGAGCATAGAAAATTTAAGGTGAAGAAATTTATTTTTTAGATAATTCTCTTTTACTACTCCCTATCTCACCTATACTTATTTTATTTCATCTTTCCTATATCTCATCTCACATTTCCATCCCCTCTTTTGTGTGCTCCCTTGAACTACCTCTGAACTGTACGCGCAAATCTTCTTGTCCAGTGTACATACTCCAAATCTATTCCTTTGTTCTACTTCTCTACCCACTCAAGATTAGTATGCAGGATACCTCTTCTTTGTATGGCTTTTGCTCTGTACCACTTGCATCCTGGTTTTTGAGACTTGTAAGTCAATTTTCACCAACCCACTGTCACCTGCACTCAGCAGATTTCTGCTTGCTCTAACTGTTGTGGTAGTCCTATGTCTCCTTTCATATCTAAATCTTGAACCTCAAATGGATCATCCCCACTTTTTAAAAAAAATAATAGTTTTATCTCTTAGCTTGGTGTTCTTCACTTTCCTTCTTTCTTCTGATCTGAAACAGAGCCTTTTCTTTACAGGTATGATTATTTCCTGTTCTATCAGATTGTTAATTTCCTTTATTAACCTCAATTCACCTTTTATTTAAAGCCTTACATCAGAAGATTTACATTCCCAGCTGCCTTTGAAGCTTCTAAGAAAATTCTTTCCATGGCTGATCAGGAAGAAAATCCCAATCTCAACATACCACTCCTCAATGAAACCAACTTTGCAAACTGGTTTATTTGTTTGAAAAGCTATCTAAGACAAAAGGGCCTCTTGGAATTTATTAAGGAATATGAACTCACTCAACCTGCTGTGTCAGCCCTCAAGAAGATGATCTATGAGGCCTCTTAAATTATTATCCAAAACCATCTCAACACTGCATACAATGAAATCATCAATAGCTCTAACAAAGCAAACCCCCAAGCAATCATGGAGGCCATGCATAAATGCTATGCCTTGAAATCCTCAAACAATTGAGGTTGTCTGTAGCTCAACTTCATATGTTCCCAACACAAGGGGGACCTTACCCAATACATAAAAAAATGTTGGAAATTGATTAAAAAACTCTCCAGAGTCAAACTTGAAGTCCTTCAATGTCATCCACAAGACCATTTAAGTTGTCTAAATGTCTGCGACACTCATATGTCTTGTTGGTATAGTGGTTAAGTAATTGGCTTATTTTTCATTATCTGACCCCAAGGTCACTGGTTCAACCCACCATAGAGCCAAGAATGAATAATGATCAAGATTTTTAGAATTATGTAATATAAAATATTATTAAAATCTAGTTATATATAATAAATTTCAATAATATTTTATAAGTATATTTTTATGAGTATTGATTAGGGAATTAAAACCTTGATAATATATATTATAAAAATGGGGATCCAATATAACTTTAAAATAAGTTATGAGGACTCAGATGCTTCCAAACTATTGATATAGAACTTGCCAATATGTCCCATTCCTTTGGGGACAAGTTATAGTAATTACTTTTAGCCATACTCTCCACTGTGTATAAACAAATTGCCTCATTTTAATCTTATCCCTCTTTGTGATGTAATTCTACTTTAATATAATTCAATTAACCTTGAGAGCGTCCACTCAGAGGGCCCTGAGCTCATTTGTAAAGTATAAACCATGTAATATCATTTGCAAGAATCTACATACCTTAAATGTATAATATCTGCCAAGGTACTAGGAATTAAGAAATAAGTACATGCCAAGTTTGTCAATTTATAGGTATGTAATCTTTCTTGGGTGTTCTAGGACTTCTACACCGTCCTTTTGACTGATTTTAAGTCCTAGGATAATTTAACCACACTTTGGGTTATGGAATTATCACCTTTTACATTGAAAATCCTCCCCAATGAGTACTATTACCCTATTCCTCATTGGGTATGATTTAATGGTGTTCTGAGCCATTTAGGACTAAACAAGGGAGAGCTTATCACTCCCCTGATAATTCCTTGAGTCCCCTGAGGGCTCCTGTTACCTTAAAAGAGGAGGTTCTTTACCAAATAGCCCCTCCATCAGTTATATATGATTATTTGTTTGTAAGATAATATGAAAAGAGTTAACAAGCCCATTAAGCTTAGTCTCAAGAGGAGATTGACTGGAGCTATAAAATTTAGTATTATAATCAACTGATAATCTTATTGGCAACTCCAATTTTGAGTGGAAGGTCTAAATTTGATTAGTAACCCTTGTGTGTTACTACTATAAATGGTGTGAGATTATTTATATGCAAAGATCCTTTGAGCTTCATTAATTTGAAGCCAGGCCCCTTGCCTTATAAAAAGGTTTAAGGTGTGGCGTTTTTACTTACAATAACTTTTTATTTTTTGAGTGTGTATGCCTTTTTCTATTTTTTGGTTATTTAATGCATCAACTGATTAAATTTTTGGTTTTTTCTTAATATTGCAGGTTTAACCACGGCCAGGTATAGCAATAGAGGTTCAATCCCTGACACTCAAGAGATTCTCAGATATACCATCCTAGCAAAACTGCCCATCTCACTCTACCACATAGTTGATAGAATTTTACTCCTCAACAACACTCCCCTTAAAAGTCCCACCAGTATCCTCAAAAAGCTCAGAGAGGTAATCTAACTTGAGGCTTCCTAAAAAGAGGAAACCTCCAAACAAACCAACAACTCTGGACCCTCAAATGCCATTCTCAAAACAAGCTCTCATAAGAAATACAAAACTAGAAATCCCTTTTTAAAAGGAAGAAGTAATCCCATTGCTGAACACCCCAAAGAACTTTGCTTTTTTCTGCATCCTGAACTGCGCCTGGATCATCTCAAGACCAAAGGCTAATCTCATCTCCACTCAGCAGGCCAAGAAATCAACAAGATGGAAAACTCAGAACCAGAGCCACCCCAGGCATTCCTTAATTCTCAACTTTACTTCAACCTAGTTGGCACAAATACAGCCCTGCTTCCTGTTCTTGACTCAGGAGCCACTCACCACATAGTCAATAAGGCCAAGTTCCTAACAGAATAAAAACCTACAACTATGTGTATAGGCACTGGAAGCAAATTTTACTCACTGGTGGGAAGACCAATTTGCAAGGCCAAGCTTGTCAACCATCTGGGAAAGATTATAAAAATAAATGATGTAATTCTGGTTCCCTCTCTTAACTTCTTTCTGATCTCACTTGAAAAACTCACCAAAAAAATTGCCACAATCAAACAAGTTGGATACTCCAGGTCTGAAATATCCTTGGATCACTTCATACTCCTTGGAACCAATGAGAATCATCTTGTAGAACTGTGTGGAACCAAGTTCAAGAAATCTACAAAAGGCACCATCCACCTGAAGGAATCTTGAGACAATCTCTGGCACCTATGTCTAGGAAATCCCAATGATGCTGTCCCCAAATCTTATTCCCCAAAATTACCACTGAAACTCAGTGTGACATCTTTCAAAGATGTAAAATTACTGCTACTCCTTATAAAGGCCACTTCAAACCAACCACTCACTGCCTAGAAACCATCCATCTAGAGCTAGTTGGACCCTGTTTGGTTCAATCCAATAGTGGGTGCAAATACTTCCTAACATTTTTCAATCAATTCTCCGGCTGCAAATTGGTCTCTTTCCTCCTCTCCAAGTACCAAACAGTCTCAGCCATTCAAGGCTTCATCAAAGTCTCCAAGAGGCTACTCAACTCAAAAGTGGGTAGAGTTGTTTCAGACAATGGAGGCAAATTTGTGAACAAGGAGCTCAGCAGGTACTTCAAGAAAAATCAAATTCAAAGTCACTTAGCTCCCCCATACACTCCTGAAAAAAATGGGTTGGCTGAAAGAACCAACTGCTTGATCCTAGAAAAAGCAAAAATTCTGCTTTTCCAAAGTAAGCTCCCAAATTCCTTCTGGTATGAGGCAGTAAAGACTTCCACCAACCTAATCAAACTTCTGCCAACAATCTCTAAGGATTGCACTATCCCATACAAAACTTGGTTTGTAAAATCTTTCAACTATCAATTTCTGAAACCATTTGGATGCACTACCTACTCACTGATTCCCCAAGCTAAATTCCACTGAGTAAAGTGTAATCTTCTAGGGTATGTGAACAACTTCTCTTCATATAAAATCTTGGACCATCAGACCAAGTAGGTCCATCTCTTTGCAAATACAACTTTCCTCAAAGACTTCTTTGACTGAAAGACCAATGGATATTTGAAAGATCCTCCTCCTCTATTAGATCTCCCTTTTCCCATCAATGATGACTCCACTCCATCCCCAACCTCAGTCAATTTCATTCCAAAAGCAGCAATCATTGGCCTTGATTCTAATGCTTAATATTCCCTGGCTCCTGACTACAGTGCAATTTCCACTCAGAAAATCCTACCTCATACTTGTTGTGGTACTTCAAGTTCCAATCCTCAGTTGAATCTCAAGGACTGTGTTGTGGCTATTTATAGACACAAATTCAAGTAGGCTCAGCGGTAGAAATTACCAGGAGGCTCAGCAGTGGGTGATTGCAGAAGCTGCAGCCCAATGGGTTTGAAAAGTAAAGTCTGGCTAATTTCCTACTCCTGCAGAGTAAAATCTTTGGCTCAACAGCTGTTTGGGTGCGGGTTCTGAAGCACAATAGCGTTCTGGGACTGGGTTTTGCCTTTTTCAGAGCAATGGCTGTAGTTTTTTATTTTGCGGATAAATAGCTGAAGTCTTGCCTTCTGTGGAACAAAATTCATGGTCAATAACTAACCCCCTCTGCAATTATGGATTCTGGAGTAAGAATGTGTCTGCAGGAGAATGGAACGATGTAGTATGTATCCAAGGGCTGGCTATGTGGCACAAAGATTGCAGAGGATATGTAATTGTTCAAAAAATAAAACACTAGAGTCAAAGAGGTGGCATGGGGATTGGCATGGATACATAAGGAAGATTGACATGGATCTTCCCTGATACTGTGTGCAGGATTGAAGGGAATCAGACTCTGGCGCTGCATTGGGGAAAATTGACTTGTAGGTTCATTGGAGATTACAATAGTATCACTGAATCTTCTTTGTGCAGACAGATCAGCTTGGAGGATCAGGAATAATAGTTTACAGGGTCATTGTGCAATGTGTTAAGGAGGTTGTGCGGAGGAAGTCATATTTTTTTCTTATTTTTTTTGGGGTTTCATTTTGGTTTTTGTATATAAGGGGTTTTTTACTTTATCATAGGGTATCATCATCAAATCTTTTATGGAGTTTTATGTTTATTCTTACAGAAAAAGGATTTATTTTTTCATAAATTAGAATTGGAGAAATTGAGGAGTTTTTTTACAGAGTTTCTTATTATCAGTGTCTTGTTGTGTGCCAGAAGAATTTTTCCTCATTAATAACTTGGAGACTTAGCAAAAAAAATATTTCAGTTCAGGGGCTTTTTGGGGAGTCTGAGATTTTTTATTATTGTTATTTCATTGCATTTTAGCAAAAGGAAGAGTCTTACAACACAGAGACTTAAATAGTGTGTTATTTGGCGCGGAGCAGGTTTTGTAACTCAAAAGATTAGACAAGTATCCGGTAACAGAGTGGGTTTTTTTTGTGAAAATTTAGCATAGCACACAATTTATTTCCACAAAGGGTGTCTTCAAGATCTCAAGACATTAGAAGAATCCCTGCAGATTCCACATTGGTTTTAATGGATTGCTGAAATAGATAAAGAAATCCTGAAAATCATATTGTAAAATTTCTGGGAGGAATGCAAACCTCAAACTCTATCAAACCCCTTAAATGCATCTGGTGATTTCAAATAAAATGTGAGAAGGACAACCAGATCATCAAATTCAAAGCCAGAATTTGTTTGCTAGGATTTCACCAAGAATTTGGAGTCAACTAAACTGATGTTTTTGCTCCTACAGCAGACAAAACCTCTCTACAACTTCTCATCTCCCAGGCTGTTCAAAGGGGATAAATTTCCACCAACTCAAAGTCAAATATTCTTTCTTGAATTCAACACTAAAAGAGAATATCCAAATAAAAGTTCCCACTAATGTCCCAGTCTCCTCTTGAAAATCACTGCAACTGAAGAAGGCCCTGTACGGACTGAATCAGGCTTGGAAAATGTGGTATAGCACCCTGAGTGAATGGCTTGATCAGGAAGGTTCCAACCAAAGTCAAGCTGACAGGTGTTTCTTCTGGAAAGACAAAACTTTCCTATATTTCTGCATGGAAAATATAGCCATCTTCATCCCCTATCCTCAGAATTTTATAAATTCCATAAACAAGAGATTCAAGATCAAACATCTTGGTCCAGCCTTGCTGCTACTTGGAATTAACGTGAGGCAACTGAAGTGCTTTGTCCATCTTGGCCAGAAAATGTACATCAAGGCACTGGTGATGCAATACAACCTACCTCAGCACAAGCAATGCTCCACCCCATTCAAGCCGTTTGGTAAGCTTCTACCAGCTAGAAATTGGGAACACACTCTCCCTGTAAACCCACCTGGATTACAGAAAGCTAATTGGAGAACTTGACTACATCAGCTGCAACAACAGACCAGATATCACCTTCTTGGTCAACTACTTATCTCAATTTCTGAACTCACCAGTCAGACAAAACTGATCTTGATGCTCAGCTCCCTACAATTCACCTGCAATTTGGGCCTCAATTTCTCTAAGAAGGCAACAGAAACTGGCATAATCTCCTATTTTGACGCAGATTGGGCCACATGACCTACCTCAAGGTGGTCAATAAGTGGGTTTTCTGTGCTCTGGAACAATAATTCTGTTAGCTGGAAGTTGCAGAAGCAACAAAAGTTCAAACTTTAAACCACTGAAGCAGAGTATAACACAGTTGGAGAGGCAGTCAAGGAAGTTATTTGGGTTAAATAACTGGCTGAAGAGGTTTTCAAAGTGATCATCAGAAAACCAATCAATATCCATGAGGACAAAAACTGGTGCGTCAAGCTGGAAACCAATTCTACTAATCATGCAGTATTCAGAAAGAAGCACATGGATTTGTGGTTCCATTTCCTTTGAGAGGAAGCTGCAAAGGGGATGGTTGCAATCAAGCAGGTTGAATCCAAGATAAATCCTGAAAAATTTTCTCATTAAGCCAGTTTCCCAGCTCTCACTTTGAAATCAACTCAGCCATGTCAATTTAAGGTCCTTCCCTCAAGAAGGCTGAAGCCAGGGAGGATGTTGAGATAACTAAGGTCTTCAACTTATCTTTTATTACTCCCTATCTCACCTATACTTATTTTATTTCATCTTTCCTATATCTCATCTGACATTTCCATCCCCTCTTTTGCATGATCCCTTGCCCTACCTCTGAATGATATGCACACATCTCCTTGTCTGGTGTCCATACTCCAAATCTTCTCCTTTGTTTCACTTGTCTACTCACTCAAGCTCAGTTCCCAGGATGCCTCTTCTTTTTACAGCTTTTTCTCCATACCACTTGCATCCTGGTGTCTGAGACTGGTAAGTTCATTTTCACCAACCCATTGTCTCCTACACTCAGCTTATTTCTGCTTTCTATTACTGTTGTGGTAGTCCTATGTCTCCTTTCCTATCTAAATCCAACACCTCAACTGGATCATCCCCACTTGTCAAAATATACTAGTTGTGTCTCTTAGCTTGGTGTGCTTCACTTTCCTTCTTTCTTCTGATCTGGCCAAGATCCTTTTATTCAAAGGTGTGAATCTTTACTTTTCTATCAGCTTTTTTCTTTCCTTTATTGACTTCATTTAACCTTTTCTTTAAAGCCTTACATCAGCAGTTATCAATGGTCAATTTGGGTTGAAAATGGTTTTGATGGCCAAGTTGTTTAGAAAATTATTTGGAGGATAAATGTGATTTCTGAGAAGTTCAGGAAACAGCATTGATTGCTGAAACAGGTGGAAAAATTTCTTTATGGGAAAAGATGGGTTGAATAGTTTCTGGATGTCTGAGAAAAATCTGGAATGGTGATTCCAGACAGAGGAAGGGGTAAATGCAAGCTTTTTTTTGTTTTTTCTTCCATTATTAGGAATGAAGTATTTCAATTTTTCCTCAAAAGGACCTAGAAGAAAGAAAAGACCTTGCAAGGAGGGGGGTAAAAAAAGTACTAATACAATAGTATTTCACAGATAATTCTGAAAGAATATACCTGAATAATGGGCAAGATGACTTGAATAATTCCAAGAATATGGAAACACAGACAAGACCCAGAAGAAGGAGAGGTATTTCAACAAGGGGGGGTCAATTTTACAAAGGATTTGAAAAACATTTCAGGGAAATCTGAATTTCTTGACTAATTTTCAGGCTCATAAACTGTTATGAAAGAAAGAAATTCCCCCAAGGGAAACAAATTCCTATTATCAGAGGTGGCTATTTTTATTGTTTCCAAATACATATCTGGGTTTTGAGCCAAAAATTATTTCATATTTTTAATCACATAACCATTAAATTTGAGTGTATAAACATGAGAGTATGTTATAAGGAAAAAATGAGTAGGAAAATATTTGACCTTCATGACACAACCAAGCCCCCTTTTATTCCAATCAAAGCTGGTTGCACTCAATCCATCTACTTCCATCCTAAAAACTTCAAATCCGTTGGTTTATTTCACAGCTCAATTTTATTTAAATTTTCATGCTTTTTGAATTATATATTTTTTTCCTTCTAGATGTATAAACTATTATTTACTTTTTTATTTTTTTGAAGGCGGGGGGAGGGTTTAGGTGCCTAAAGAACCTACCATTTTTTATCCTGTCCTCCTGAATATTGAAGAAAGAAATTCCAAAGGAAGAGGACTTACCCAAAAACATGCAGAGTTCAATTTCCAAAACTATCAAACAAAGTAGGCCTTCAAATCTCAAAATAATATTGAAGATAAAAATGAATCAAAAAAAATTGACTTACCTAAAACAATTTTGAACCAAATGCAATAATCAAGTCCAAGTTTGGCAAGCTTATCCAATAAAAGATACTGGAAAAGGAAATTTCATAAAAAGAAGCAGTGACAAACTTTGACATGTCTTTTTGTAAATTTCAGTAAATCCACAAGGAAGACCCTCTCCAGATCAAGGCAACAAGAAAAAACATAAAATTTCACTGAAGAGATTGTTTCTGACTTTCTGATCTTCATAAATTTCAAGAAAACTTAAAACTCAAAGAGATGTTAGATTTTCTCTAGAAAAGATGCAAGGTCCTTGTGGCGACCAAGGAAAACAGAAAAATTCTCAGGGACATTGATATCACCAGGAAGCAGGTGACCAAAATCCTTGCCTCCTGAAATCATAAGGATCTTGTAAAAAAACTGCAAATGTAAATTTCTGCAGGACCAAAATACATTGAAAGGTAGTTTTCTTCAATGAATCTGGCTTTGATCTCCATTCTGTTAGATCTAGTGGGTATTCCCCCTTAGGTGAATTTTTTTTCTGTTTTCTTCAATCCAATACTTACCTCCATATTTCTTTTATTTTTAAAAAAAATTAGTTAAACATGCTTTCCTAAGCCTTGTGAAAAAGGGCAAGCAAGTGACCTTAATTGAGGCAATTTCAAAGGATTTATTTTTTTATCAAAAAAAGCTCAATGCCAATTTTACTAAGTCTAATGGAATGTTTGGAAGTTTTTTTTGGTCATACCTCTCATCCCTTTCATCCAGACTCTCTCAGTTCTCAATATTTATCATGAAAATTCACCAATACATGGTGAGAATAAATTTAAAGATTTGAAATTTTACTTCCTAAAATTCAAATTGATTTCAATAAATTTCCTCCCTCCCTACTCACCTTTCCTTAATTGAATAAAAGATTCCTTTCATTCAATTAACTTATTTTTTTTTAAGGAGCAGAAATAATGGGCTCAAATCTTTCAAGAATTCAAAGTCAGAATTGAAGGGGAAATAACTTGAGAAAAATTTCAAAAAATAATTTCTTATGTTCAAAACTATTTCAGACAATTCCTTGAGACACAGCCTATCACAGCTCCTCTCTTGGAAAACCCTCAAGTATTTTTTCCCTTTTTCCTACTTTTTTAAGAATTATTATGATTCTATTCCAAAAAAAAAAAAAACATCTTTTGGGAAAAAAACCTGGTTGTATAGGTACATATGTTTTTAAATGGACAATAGCCACACAGCAAAAAAATGACAAAAATTCTTTTTGGTTTGTGATAAATTCACAAACCTACACAACCCCCACATAACCATTTCATTTTTTATGCGCCATTCACAAGTCCAGTGTTGCAAGTAACAAAAAAAATTAAAATTAAACAAAAAAACAATGAAAAAAATCAATATACTTTTTTTCTTTTTTGCTGTGGTCACTAACGCAACCCCCAGGGGTTGCAAAATACTTGTTAATGACTCATTTGGGTTGCAAACTACTTTTTTGCAATCCTCTAGGGGTTGTGAAAGTTTTTAAAAGTTTTTTTTGCAACTCTTTGAGTCTTGAACCTCTGTTCACAACTCATATGGGTTTTGAAGGGTGTTTCACACCCATTCACAACCTGGGGTTGAAAATTTAATATCCTCCTTTTTATTCTTTTTTCCTTTTTTTATAAGTCCAAGCAGTGTATCAGAGTTAACCAAACATTCCATTTTTTAATGGTGTGCTCCAACCCAAATTGGCCATTTAAGAACCACCATTAAAAATAAATAAAAACCACTTATTTCACATCAGACTTGTAAAGATTTCCTGAAAATAGATGGTTTTTTTAAACCCTAAGTATTTGAAGGCTTTCACGCCCTCAACCACACATCAGTCCACTTCATACACCCCTGCTTTCCAAGCTCTTACCTCATTGGAAAAATTATACCTCCAACCTTATTGGAAAATTGTATTCATCACTCTCATTGCTTTATTGCTCTCATCTCTTTATTTCTATTCTCATTTCTTCACCTCCCATTCCCTCTCAACTTCATCACTCCCATCAATTTATTTCTCTCATCACTTCATCACTCCCATCACCTTATTTCTATCATCACTTTATCACTCTCAACGCTTCCTAAATCTCATTGCTTCCCAGCTCTCATTGCTTTATTTCTCTCATCCCTTCATCTCTTCATCACTCTCATCACTTTATCTCTCTCATCACTTCATCAATCTCATCACTTTATTGCTCTCATCACTTCCTAACTCTTGTTTCTTTATTCCTCTCATTGCTTCATACCATCATCCCACTTAATCTTTTCAAATGGCCCCTCAGAAAACCTCCCCCGCAATTCCACACAGAAATCCAATGAATCAAAGCAAAAATCCCCAAGTATACTTACAACAAACAATCCTCCCTCATCAGCTTCCAGAGGATCAAGTCACCTCAAGAGAGCTGATCAAATCATCCTTGTAAACTGGCTCAAAATTCCCTTCAACTATGATGCTTGATTTGGATCGAACAATAAAACACAAGTTTGATGCCCTCCATTCTCTAAGGTTAATTCTTATCCCCTGATGGCCAATTAACTCAAGAATAAAACAAAAGGTAGGCTGATTCTTTCATCAAAACAGATGATGTAGAAATTCAAGAACTATCAAGCCAAGTACAAAAAGGCCCACTCAATTTCAATCTCCACTGGCTTTGGTATCACCAACTCCAATAAATCCAAGGGAATCAACTTGGTGGTTGATAAGTTGGACTCCATTTTTACTTTTTATGTTCAAATGGATTAAATATTTGGAAATAAGGCCAGCATCACCCCCTTAGCTGATTCTGATTCCCAACAATCCAATTACATTGATGTTGAGGACTTGGCTGTATATTCTTATCCAAGCAACCATGACCCTGATGAAAACTTGGAGTGGCCCCAATCTGATGTGGAGTAGGATATTACAGCTCAACCACCTCCAATGATGTCCATATTGGTTTCAATCAAACTTAAAAAACCTTCCTTGGACCCCTCACTTACTTCTTTGGATTTCTCTCCTCCTGGGGTAGAAGAACTCAACAAATTTTCCAATGAGGAGCAAGCTATTACACTATCTCCATCACAATCAACATCTGTTCAAGTAAGGAAGCAATTAATTGTCTTTTCTGTCCGGTTAATCCTGACTGATTTATATTTTAAAATAACCGGCTCATCCTTTTCTGGATGGCCAAACACTCAAGCCAATGGGGCCTCCCACATCACCTTCAAATGAGAGTGACAATGTTTCTACACAAACTTCCTCTGCAAATTTAAATTCAAAGGCCTCCAATTCTATCATCATCAACCCCAATAGCCGTCAAAATAGGAGGAAAACTTCCAATTATTCTGGATTTGAAGAGATCATGGAGAAGCCAGATTCAAGTAAGTGCATTGATGGAATCTCCTTGCTTTTGAAATCCAGCTCATTGATATTCCCCTACAAAACGAAGTAAAATTACAAATTCAATTGGAAAAACTTTAATTTGAAAAGCAAAGGTGGTATTTTCAACAGGCAATTGATTATCAAAAGCATAAAGCCAAGAGTTTGGCTCATCAACAAAAATTGGATGCCAAGTGGAAATTGAAACAGGCTGAGCAGAAGTTTCAAAAATAGGAAAAGGAGAAGGATCAACAGGAAGAGCAACTGGAAAAGGAGAGAAAAAATCTACCAATGAAAAAAAAGAGGGTTTATCAGTATCCATGGCATGTATTGGTGGAAGTAGATCAGTGGAAGAAATAAAAAAAATTAATTGATTGCTTGGCTTTTTATTATATTTACTCTGATAATAATTGGAAAAGAAATTCAAATAAAACAATTTTTGAGACTATTTTTAACCCTACCAATAAAGAAATATATTTTTTATTTTTATTTAAATTTGTTTTCTATAGTATATTTTTCCACTGTTCAAGTCCCTGCAGTTGTTCCAAGTTGTTTTGTTGATTTGCTTAGACATGGCCATTCTTTTATGAGTGGCAGTCTCCACAGCAAAAAAATTTCAGTGCTTGTACTTCTTTACTTCCCAAACAATTTTTACAATACCTTTTTGTTTGAAATCAACGCCACAACCCAATTCAGGAAGAAAAAATTGGCCATCTGATACTTGATGTTTGTCCTCATTGCTGATAATGTTTCCATTCAATTTTTTGGTTGGAACCACCAGTAAAAAGGAGTAGGAAGAGATGTTGCCTTTGCCAATTTGGGGAGAATTGTAGAAGGAATTCAAAGTGAAGGTGATGTGGGGGGCACAGTCAAAAGGAGTGAAACGGCATCCAAACTCCAATGAAGAGAAAGAGGGGATATTGTTGTCCAGCATTGTTTGACGGTTGGAATCATGCGCCAGTCTGGCTAATTTTTGGAACATTTGGCCTAAAATTTGTGAGACCTTGTCAGACCTAAGGTTCAAAAAAAAAACTCTTGAGGAGAAGATTGAATAGCTGCTTTCTTCAAATATTTTCCAAATAGTTCAGAAGGGTGCATCAATTTTTGCCATCCAATTGCCCACATTTTTCCACCCCAAGATCTTTAGGGACCAAAAGTATTGAAATTTTTTTTGGATTGGTGAAGGAAAGTGGTTACCAATTTGATTTCCTTCTTCTATTTCCAAGAGATTTTTTTCAAAGGGACAAATTCAATTATTGCAAACAACTCCTCATTATTAGATTGATCATGAATGCATAAATTTACAGAGGAGAAGAAATGGAACAGTTTTATCTTCTTTTTGGCCTACTCTAAATTTTCAGGAGAGAGTTTTCAGTTGTTCTTCTTTTTTGGCATTGATGGCAGGATACAAATCCAGATTTTTGAGTTCTTTCTCATACCACGCAAAATTTTCATCAATCCCTCCCTCTGCTACTTCCAAAGATCTTTCAGAATCTCTCATTTGAGCCCTCTTTTGCCAACAAGCTCTATTCTTGCCACCTCTCTGTATGCTTATAAAATAATTTCCTCCCATCTTGTTCCCTCCCATCCAAATTCCTCAATTGGAATGAGGAGCAATAAAGGATATGAGTCATTGTGTAACATTTTGAGTCTAGTGGTAGAAGAATCAGAAGTCAAGAAAAACGGCAGTTGTAGAAGGAGCAAGGGGTGGAACAATTGGTTTCATTGCACAGAACAAAAAAAACATTCATTATTCAGTTATAATCAAGGTAGATGATCAAAAAACATGAAAAGAAAATTAAAAAATACCAGTCAGTTATCCTACACCCTCCATAAAAAAAAAGAAGAAGAAGCAGAGGATGGGAAGGGGGGAATCCCTTTGCAAAAAATTGATTTATTTTTTGCTTGCAGTTCAATAAATTGATTGGACCAGAGTAGGGGAAGGGGGGGCAGCCATTTTGAAACAATTTATTGATTTTTTGCTTGCAATTTTAGGGACAATGAGGAGGAGGAGGGGTGGTGCTTACCTAGAGTTCTGAGGTAAGAGAAAGCAGCAAGGGGGGGGTAATGGCTAAAGGAGGAGGAGGAGGAGGAGGGTGAGATTCAATGATCAAAAAATTAGCAACAGACCAATTTCTCAAAGGGAGGAGGAGGAGGAGGTTTTCTTACCAAAATTGATGGATCAATGGGGAGCTGGATCAGGAGGATGATTAATGGGGGGACTTTGAGGTGGAGGGAAATGTTGAGGTGGAGGTGGTGGATGAGGTGGTTTGGTGAGGAGGAGGAAGGAGTGGACTGGTTGGTTTGGTGAGGAGGAGGCTGGAGTGAACCGGTTGGTTTGGTGAGGAGGAGGCTGGAGTGGACCAGTGAATGAGTGGGGTGAGGTGGGTGTTTTTTTAAGTGGTGAGTTATGAGGTGGAGTTTTTTTTTTTGTCCAATTCAAAAAAAAAAAAAAAAAAGTCAGCCTAGGATTCTTGGTTGAACAACAAAAAAAGAAAAATCACTGTGACATTATTTTTTACCTATTTAAAACTGTATGCTACTCATCAAATTTAAAAAATTTAAGGGGTAGAATCCGCTCTCTCATGGCAGAAGATGAGGGAAACAATGAGACAGAAATAACTTGAGGAGGATTGGGAAAATTTGATGATGAATTCATGACCCCCAGTTGTGTGCAAGCTGTGTAGGGCCCTACACGGCCCACACACAGCAACCCCGGTTGCAACCAGCCAGAAAAGAAGACCAGGCCAGTTGCATCAAGGCAACTGGCAGTGGGGGGGATTTTATCACCTCCCCACCTGTGTGAACCAGTTTCAGCAAGGCAACAAGTGATGGGGGGAACCTGACCACCCTCACACCAACAACAAGGGGCGCTCTTCCCCCCCCCCCTTTACCAAGGGGGAGGAAAAACAAGCTGAGGGGGATCTGACCACCCCCCAGCCCATCTTTTGTTAGCAATGCCCTGGGAGCATCAACCTCCAGGGCCCTAGTGGGGGGATTTGACCTCCTCCTCCAGTTAATTGATAGAAAGAGGGGGTGGCGGCGTTTCCACTGTTTACAACCCCCCCATGTGAGGATGAGACCAGACCCAGGTGAGTCCTGGTTCCTACAAACCCCCCCCTTTACCAAGGGGGAGGAAAAACAAGCTGAGGGGGATCTGACCACCCCCCAGCCCATCTTTTGTTAGCAATGCCCTGGGAGCATCAACCTCCAGGGCCCTAGTGGGGGGATTTGACCTCCTCCTCCAGTTAATTGATAGAAAGAGGGGGTGGCGGCGTTTCCACTGTTTACAACCCCCCCATGTGAGGATGAGACCAGACCCAGGTGAGTCCTGGTTCCTACAAATTCTTATTTGTTTGCTAGTTTTTTTTTTAGTATTTGTGGCCCACAACATTTTGTAGTTTTGTTGCACGCTACACAACTACATCAAAGTTTTGTAAAACCTCACACAACTGGAATTTGGTTGTGTGTGGTGCCACACAACTACAAACCATTGTGTGGGGGCTAGACAACTCAATCAAGTTGTGTGGAGCCTACACAACTCAATCAAGTTTTGTGGAGCCTACACAACTCAATCAAGCTGTGTAGAGGCTACACAACTCAATTGTAGCCATGCAGCATTCCACATGGCCCATTTGAGTTGTGTAAGCAACTCAAATGGGTCATGGATCTAACATTACCCATTGGGAATATCCTATTCAAATATTTTGTCCAATTCATCTTTGATGTTGGCAAGAAGGTTGTGAAGTATTACACAACTGATGATCCATTTTATTAGGATCTTTATTTCTTTGGAATTTTGAAGCTGGTTTTGAATTTCCCTTAAGCTGGCCCATCTTCCTTTCACAACTCCTATGGCATGCTAAATCCAGACTTTTGATTGGGAAAGATGATAGTTGAAGTCAGTTTGAGCTTTATCATTGGATGAAAAATTGTGGTATTCTGGAACCACATTTTTTCTGCTAGCATAAGCTTAATTGGCCAGAAGGTATTGATCTTGGTCAAATTAGTTCTCTGGTTGTTGGGAAATCTGCATCCAATTGAAAACATATGAATCATGACAAGAACCTGGAATGCCAGCATGGGGGATATGAACTTCTTGTTGTTATCACAAACAAGTTTTAGTGGCACAGAGTACCTATACAAACAGATAAAACATATTTGGTCAAGGTGTTATCAAAGGTGTTAACAAAGGCTTTGGAAAAGAAATTAATTTTTTTTTTTATGATCAAAATAGTGTTTGCCATCTATCTTGGGTTTCTGACTTGAGGGGACAGTGGTTCCATAACAAAAACCAATGCAACCAGGAAAGACTTCAGTCTCCATTACTTGAGATATCTTTTTGCATTCTTCTTTTTTTGGCAAACAAAGGACTGAGAAATGGAAAGATGGTATAGCAATCATGACTCTTTTGGTGTATAATTCAATGATTCTATAACCAACTGAGAATAGATTTTCTAATCAATGAATTTCTCTGCCATTTCCATTTGAACCCAATCTAAAAATAGAAACAGCCATTTGGATAGCTGGATTGCATTGGGGATTCCAAGAATTGTTCTGGAAGATGTGGTGGTTGTCAATCATCTCCAAAATTTTCATTAATCAAGGCAATAAAGTTTGGAAAATTTTCTGGAAGCTTAATTTGTGAAGAATATGAAGGTTTTTCCTTTCATACATAGGGTTGTGGAGAATCTGTCTTCTTGGAAACATCTATTGCTTTTCCAATAGAGAATTCAAAGCTAACCAAGTTGATTCCAAATCAAAGTCTGAATGAGTCAAATAATAAAAAAATTTCAGTCAGCTTTTTTGAGTTTTCAACTTGCTGCCAGAAATTTTGATTTGAAATTCTGAGAAAGATGGTGATGTGATTTGGGGTGATGAGATTATGATGGGATGTGTGTGAAGCAATAGAGATCTGAAGCAAAAGAGATGAGATGTGTGTGATTCAATGGAGATGGTATTGGTATGGATTTGCTGAGGTGGAGGTGTGGATGGGTTTTTTGCATGCATTGGATGGTGGATTGATGATGGTGCATAAATGGAGGATTTGATGTTTGAAATCCATCATTTCCATGAAACCTGAAATTTTTAAAAACACCAGTTAGGGGGCATGTTTATTTCAGAAAACTGCAATTCAAAATGGTGTGCCATTCAAAATGGTGGGTTTTGTGAAAAAAATTGTCAGTTTTTAAAGGCAGGTTTCTAATGGCAGGTTTTCTCACTCTGATACACCCTAATGCTATACAGGGTTCATACAACTAACTTTCATTTTTTCCAAGAGAAACTTGAAAAGATGCTTTTTCTGGTGTAAATTTCACTTTCTTCTGCAAAAACATCACTTGAATTGGTTCCATGCCCAATTCACAAAAATCACAGAAAACTTTAGTTGGCACCCAAATGGGCTTTGCAGACCATATCTATAAGCCCAGAAGTCTCCCTCCTCCAAGCCAGGTACTTTTCCAGTTGCTTGAAAACCCCAATTCAACCACCTATTAATTTTCAATTCTAAGGCTGTCTCAAGATGCTTTCAATATACATTCACAAAATTAAAAACTATGAAAAATTCAGTGTTCAAAAGCTAGTAAAATTACTTGCAATTCAAAATAAAAGCTTTTTTTTGTCCTCAGTTGAATCCTCTTTCTGTTACCTGTGCTTATTAATCCACTCTTATTCCTGAATCTTCAAATTCTTGATTAATTTTGAATACAAATCCAGGGCCTGAAGGAGGGAAGAAACCCAACAACATGGCTAAAAATCAATTTTTTCTATGTTTGAAGAGAAATATTTTTCATTTTTCATCTCATGTAATTGTTTTAGGCTATTGAAGAAGTGCTTAATTTTCTGTGCCTAGGATTACATTTTATTTCTGAAATGTTTTCTCATCTGGGAATTACTTGAGTCAGGGTGACTTTCAATTCCTACATCTGTAGATTAGATATGAAATTATAAATTTATTTTCATTTTGAAAAATTTTGTAAATTTAAAAACAATTCAAGTTTTCCTCAATCAGTATTTTAGTGCATTCATTGATTTTTCATTCAATTAAATACTGAAAATAATCCAGGAGATATGGTATCCAAATTAATTCTTAGAAATCATAAACACATGGGATGGAAAGTAAATCAATATTTATTTGCTTCTATATAATAGTGCCAAGGCTAATATTTTGGTTGATGCAAGCTTTTAATTTTTTTTTTTCTTAAATAATTCATTATGGATTTTTTTTCAAAGTAGATTATTTCCTTAGATTTGAAATCAGGACGGAAAGCAAATTATTGTGTGGAGGTTAATTACTTACTGATTCTTGAGGATGGTGGATTCCTTTTTTTTGCAGCATGAAATCCGGAAATTTGTCTCCATGCCATCACAACTCATTTAATTGAAAAATCAAACCCTCATAAGATAGTTTTGATGGTTTTCAAACCAATATCTTCATTAAGTTTTATCCAAAAAATAAAACAAATTTCATGTTTAAAAAATAGAAGAAACACACATGAAGTTAGAAGATTATTCTTCTTGCATCAGCAATTTGTTTAGATAAACATAGTACATGGAATGGATGTGTTGAAACCCTGAGATTATTTACCTGGATAAATTTAAAATTCTGTCTAAATATTGCTTTATTCTCAACTTTTTTATGAGCCCTTTATAGGCTGGTTAATCTGAGGCAGTAAATGGGAGAGAATATTAGGGTGTATCAGAGTTAAGAAAACCCGCCATATTTTAATGGCGGTTTTCAAACCAAATCCACCATTAAAAATAATAAAAATCCACTTATTTCACATCAGACGTGTCATATTTACCTGAAAATAAATGGATTTTTTCAAATAAATTATTTCAAGGCTTTCACCACCTCAACCATGCATCATTCCACATCAT
The DNA here is from genome assembly GCA_025617555.3 of Puccinia polysora. Classification (NCBI taxonomy): domain Eukaryota; kingdom Fungi; phylum Basidiomycota; class Pucciniomycetes; order Pucciniales; family Pucciniaceae; genus Puccinia; species Puccinia polysora. The sequence continues at coordinate 19,174,601 of CM062632.1, forward strand.
CACCCCTGGTTTCAACCTCCAACCTCATTGGAAAAATTCTACCTCCAAACTCATCCAAAAAATGTGATTCATTGCTTTTGATTCATAACTCTCATCACTTCATCACTCTCATCTCTGCCTATCCTCTTTTCTTCATCACTCTCATCTCCTCATCACTTCATCACTCTTACCACTTTCACACTCTAACCAATTTAAAACTCTTATTGCTTCATCACTCTCATTACATTATTGCTTTCATCACATCCATCCTCTCATCACTTCATTGCTTCATCCCTGCTTTCATCACATCCTAACTCTCATTGCTTCATTCCTTCATTGATTCATATCTTCTTCCCGCTTTCATCACACCCCTCCATCACTTCATTGCTTCATTTCTTCATCCCTCTTACTCTTTTTAGATGGCCCCTCAGCAAATCTCCCCCCACAAGTCCACTAAAAAATCCAATGTACCAAAGCAAACATCCCCCAGAAACTCAAAATCCAACAATCCTCCCCCATCAGCTTCCAAAGGCTCAAGTCATCTCAAGAGATCTGATCACATCATCCTGGCAAACTGGCTCAAAATTTCCTCCAAATATGAAACATGCTTTGGATCTGAAAATGAAACATGATTTGTCTGTCCTCCATCCTCAAAGTTTAATGGTTATCTCCTGATGGCCAATGAACTGAAGAATAAAACCAAAGGTAGGCTGCATCTTTCATCCAAACAGATGCAGGAGCAATTCAAGAACTATTGAGGCAAGTACAAAAAATACCACTCAATGTCAATCTCTACTGGCTTTGGTATCACTGACTCCAATAAATCCAAGGGAATCAACTTTTTGGTTGATAATTTGGACTCAATGTGTCTTTTTTATATTCAGATGGATGGAATCTTTGGAAGTAAGGCCAAAATCAGCCCCTTAGCTGCCTTTGATTCCCAAAAATTCAATTCTTTAGATGCAAAGGACTTGCTTGTGGATGCTCAGCCTAGCAATGATGATCCCAAAAAAACCTATGAGTAGCCCCAATTCAATGTGGAGGAGGATATTCCAACACCAACACAACCAGCTCCAATTAAATCTACATCAGTATTGATCAATGATTCAAACCCTTCCTTGGACCCCTCACTTCTTTCTTTGGATTACCCTCTTCCTGGGGTGGAAGGGATAAATAAGTTTTCCAATGAGGAGCAATTTATTCCACTATCTCCATTACAATAAACATCTTTTAAACCAATCAAGCAATTTCTTTTCTTGTCAGTCCCGTTAATCCTGACTGATTTAGATTTTAAAAAAACAGTAACATCCATTTCTGAATGGCCAAACACTCAAGCCATTGGGGCCTCCCACATGACCTTCAAATGAGAGTGATGACGTTATCACACAAACCTTCTTTGAAAAGGGAAAGCAAAAGGCCTCCAATTCCATCAAAATCAACCCCAATAGCCGTCAAAAGAGGAGAAACACTTCCAATTTTTCCAGCTTTGAATATCTCATTGCAAAGCAAGATTCAAGTGAGTGAATTGATTGAATCTTCTCACTTTCAAAATCAAGCTTGTTCCTATTCCCCTCAAAAAACAGTGGAATCACAAATTGAATCTGAAAAACTTCAATTTGAAATGTAGGCGTAGAATTGTCAACTGGCTATTTATTTTTAAGAGCAGAAAGCCAAGATTTTGGCTCATCAACAGAAATTGATTCTCAGTGTAAATTGAAACAGGTAGAGCAGGAGTTTCAAAAAGAGGAAAAGCAGAAGGATCAACAAGAAGAGAGACTGGAAAAGGAGAGGGAAAAACTGGAAATGCAAAAAAAAGATAGCTTAATCTTACCCATGGCATGTATTGGTAGCGGTAGAACTGTGGAAGAAATAAAGGAAATTACTCAATTGCTTGGCTTGTAAAATATTGACTTTGATAAAAAATTAAAAAATTAAAAAAAATATTTTCAAATAAAACAATGTTTAAGGCTAGGGTGACAATGAATTCACAAATCCCAGTCGTGTGGGAGTTTTTTGAGGCCCTAAACAGCTCAACGGACGCGTGGGGGCCCATAGACAGGTCCAAAGCGCACGTGCAGGCCAAAACACGCATCTACATGCATCAAAAGTGTTATTTCAAACATGCACCACCCCTGGGGGGTTTTATACCCCCTGTACACAGCATTTTTCAGTTGTTTACCCCTGTAAACGGCCATTATGAGGCGTGTTTGGGGGTATACAACCCGCTGGGGGTTTTGTCAAAATTTGTGGGACCCCCTGGACAACATTTGGGTTCCATCAACCCAAATTTAAGATCAATGCATACTATGTGGGACTGTTAGACCACACCTAGCAATCCCCAAGTGAAACTAAAGTGAATCTAAATTAAAATAAATTGAAATTCATTTGAAAATAAAGTGAAACTGCAAACAAATGTCCCACTAAACTTGATCTTTCTCAGTTGTTCAATTGAAAGTTGGATTGAATACTGAAATACTGTTTCATTTTTTTTTGCATTATTTTAATAGTGGCAAGCCCTCCTTTTTTTAAAATGGCTGTTTTGAAGGACTACATTGATAGTTCCATGAAAAAAAATTCGGAAAAAAATGATTTTGGTAATGAATCATTGGAAGCCCTAATTGCATCCTCATCTAGGGTGAAAATTCAGGAAAAAAATGTTTCACAAATTGATGTGACCTCTGGTGGTGAGTAAAATTTTATGTTAATCTGCTCTTTGCCTCATTTAATTTGGTGGAAACTGATTGGCGGCTGTTAACTATGTAACTATTTAACTATGACAGTTCCACTTCACCCACCTCCTGTGAGAGCTTTCCCTACTATGGAAGAGGCACAAAACTATTTTCAAACATGGGCAATGAAGCATGGTTATGCTTTAAAAGTTTTCAATTCAGAGCTTGATAAATATCTGGATTTAGACTGTGATGGACATGGTTCCTACTCTGGGCAATTGCTCACCAAATGGTCACGGAAAAATCACACAAGGAAGTTTGGGTGCAATTTTTAATCTGTGCAAGTTGCACAAAGGTAGACCCCTTGTGACAAATCTCCTACAGAAACAATCAACCATCTCCACACCCCTCAGTGCATACCCACCTGAGGAGAGTCTCTGGGATGGCCTTAGTGAATTTAAAAGAAGGCATGAATGATGGGCTCAATACTATTCAACTTAAAAGAAAATTGAGCCAGATTGATGGCGGCAAATATTTTGATGAACAAAAAATCTATAGCACTAAGTGTAAGGTAGCGCTCGCAGAACTAAGGGGAAAAAGTGTTCTGGAGGTCCTCTTTGAACAACTTGGTAATTCAGGTTGAGTTGATCAAGCAAAGTTCAGTTTACAGTGTCACTTGGAGGCCCTGTTCTTGGCTCACCCCAAGTCATTAAAGCTTTTAAAGCAATCCCATCATATTGCTATGTTAGATTGTACTTACAAAATAAATAATTACAACATCCCCCTATTGCATGTTGTAGGAATCACAGACAACCAAAAAACTTACACAAAAGCTCTTGTTTTTATAACAAGAGAAATTTTCTAGTTCTACAGTTGGTCTGTAAAAGCACTAAATGAGCTGACTTAAAATCCTGAGAGAATTCCCAAAGTCTTTGTGACGGACTTTGAAAAGGCTCTTATTTGTGCCATAGAACATAGTTCCCCTGGTTCAACAAGACAGTGTTGTCAATGGCACTTGTCTAAAAACATACAAGCAAATTTTAAAGTGCGCTTTAATAATGATGTTGAAGGGTGGAAAAGCTTCATTTCTCTGTGGGCTAAGTATGGGGCCTCAAAAACCAAGGAGGAGGCAGAGGTCAATGATGTGGAACTTAGAGTAAGTGCCAAATAACTGCCTCTTTTGTTAATCTTCCTATTTTTGAGTTGCTTACATTATGACTTTTATAAATTTTTTCTTGGCAGACCATGAGGATATGCTCAAGTATATAGATCACCAGGGCCAAATTGGGGTCTCTGGCTGACCAGTGACATGAAGTCACTTTTGGGGCAACTTTTGTCCCCCATAAGTATCAAAATGTTCCCCATGAATTCACAATGATTGATTCAATTTTTCACAATTCTGTACACAATATTTCTTCTGGGTTTCACCTTTATGGAAAAAAAAATTCCAGAAGATTTCACGGCTGCTGAAAATGAGAATCACCTTGATTTCACCTTTTTGGAAATTAGAATTCACCAGTATTTCCTAAATCATGAACTTTTAATTCTGCCATTTCCACCAAGATAAAACAAGAACTATTTCTGGAAAAAATCAATCTTGTGGAACATGTTGATTTTTTTACAAGGAAATTGATTTGCAAAGGAAGTTTGTTTGTTGGAAAAATCAAAATGGTTATAAGAGCATCTACCCTTGCCTTGATAAAATCCTTGACAACTCTGACAATTTTTCAAGGCACGCAATGGTGGATAACTGTTGAAAACCAATTTTTCACCCTTGATGCAATAAATTGGACCTGTGCAACAGTTATCAATGAGTTTGGGAGCAGGTCCCACCATTGTTGTTTTGACAAATCCCTGCTTGACAAGGGTTGGGGGTTGTGGTTTGGTATTGCAAACTCACATGTTGAAAAAGTGGAATGGGATAGGATGTGGGTGGGGGAGGGGGATGAAGTTTGTTTGTTGTAAAAATCAAAATAGTTATAAGAGCATCTACCCTTGCCTCAATAAAATCCTTGACAAATCTGACAATTTGTCAAGACGCGCAAGGGTGGATAATTCTTGAAAACCAATTTTGCACCCTTGATGCAATAAATTGGACCTGTGCAACAGTTATCAATGAGTTGGGGAGCAGATCCCACCATTTTTGTTTTGACAAATCCCTGCTTGACAAGGGTCAGGGTTGGTGGGTTTTTAGTGCAACCTCACCTGTTGAAAGTGCAATTGCATGGGATGGGGGAGGGGGAGGGGGATGGAAGGATTGGGCAGGGGATGATTTGAAGTTGTGCATAGAGTTGGCATTTTTTCCCAGGCCAAGATTTCAGGCCATCAAGAGTCTATGTAACAGATGTGAGTATCAATACATGAAAAGATAAATGCCCTCCCCATGTCAAATTAAATTGGTGCTGAATTTATCCCAACAAAAAATATATAAATAAACAGAGATCCCAACAAAAAAATATATAGATAAACAGAGAAAAAAATAAAGCAAGTTATAGCAAAATCCCAAGGAATTTTCTGTTCAGAGATGATTGTTAAACCCTGCCTAGAATTTCACTAAAAATAAATTTAACAGTGCTTTTAAAAAAGTTTCCACTAGTGTCACTATGAAATCACAAGGGAATCACTTCAAATCAGGTCACAGTTCACTTTTTTTTTTTGGTGGCGCACCTGGGGCACAGGCCCCACTTTACTTGTGGGTAAAAAAGTGCAATCACACATTTTCCAAGGATCCCCTCTTCAAGCTAATCCTTAGAGTTAGCTAACCCATCTCAGGGCTGGCAACATGGGTTTCATACCTGGTAAAAAACCCTTAATTAAGCACATGAAGGCCATAGACTTCCTTCCCTTGGATTATTCTCTACCAACTCAAGGCATTTTGAATGACCCAGGAGTATTTTTAAATGCACAGATCTCCCTCATATAATTTTGCAAGGGAACCACCTCAAACAAACTCACAGTTCAATCAAATATTTTAGGTTTTAGGGATAGGGTTTTACAGAAAAGCCTTTTGTTTCATTCAGGAAATGCAGCATTTGAATAGATATCTCCCTAAATGTGTCACATGGAGGATTGAAAGAAACCCAAGGTGGAACTCATAAACAGTAATGGGAAGAAGAATTATTTTAGGATAAAACAAGACATCCAGGCTGAGACTTCCAGAAGAAAAGCAAGGCAAATCTCCAATTCAGTTGAGAGCACCAACTGATTTCAACAAACTCCTCAAAAACTGTCAAGGCATGTGGTGGTAAATTTTCCTTTCTAGATAAATATTATTCTTCCTCATTCTCCCATCCTATATGGGGTTATTTTGTTCCATTTACTTCATATCAATCAATTTTCAGCATGAAAGGTGCTAATTTTTTTAACCCACAACAATCATATATTTTAAATAGCTTTCTCCTTTCAGGGTTTATTATATGCTTTCTCAATACTCACCTGAGGATCTGCCTCAGTTGCCTTTATTCTGCATGAATTGTTTGATCCACATGTTTTATTTAGTTGGCTTTCTGCGCTAAAATATGTATCATCCTGGTGGGGATGTCTTTTTTCAGAAGATTCTCTTTACTCATAATCTCAAGAAAAAACCCTTCTATTTCTGTCACTAAAACCAATCCAATTTGAACCTATGTTCAAAGGCTAAAAGCATGGATTTTCAGTCAAAGCCTTAAACAATCATTTGTAAAAATTCAAAATGCCCCCTGTATATTTATGCAATTTCCTGCCTGCATTAATTTTTGATTCAAGCCTATTTGACTTCAAATCAGATGTAGGAAGGAATGCCCATTGAGCATGGTGCGGCCACAGCCCAAAGAAACAAACACTATCAACAAAAAAAGCCCACACATTGCACAGTTTCCTTAATGGACTCATTCGTGTATGTGAACCAATGTCTCCAGCATTCAAAGGCCAACTAATATTGACCAGAGAAACTCCCCAACAATCTTTGTTTTACAATATCTTAGACTTACAAAGAAACATTTATTTGATACAAGAAACTTGTTTCTTATAAAAAGAGTGAAGTTACTTTACAGACTCATCATAGTGTGTATTTCATCCACATGAGAGGGTGGGCAGAGGAGGGACTACACTCTTATGTGGCTGTAGTTTCACCAATGCCAGTGCAGTGATGTCCACTCCCACATAGTAGGCCAGGCATGAAAATTTGGGCTGACAGAACCCAATTGTGGTCCAGGTGACTTGAGCCCCACCACCAAGGTTAAATTACACAACACCGGTAAATGTAAATGACTAAACCACACTTCACTCAATGTTTTGAAAACCACACTCAATCTTGAACACACCTTGCCAACTTTTGAACATTCCTCACTTGATTTTGAAAACACCTCAACCTGCCACACCTTCACCCAAGTGGACTTCAACACTCCTCACCCTGCACACTCTCACCAAAGTGAATTTGAACAATTTTTACCCAATTTCTAACACTACTAACCCTTCCGACCCTGACAAAAGTGAATTTGAAGAATTTTTACCTAATTTTCAACACTCCTCACCCTGCTAAACTCTCATCAAAGTGGATATCAACACTCCTAACCTAATCTTTAACACACCTCACCCTTCTACACTCCCACTGAAGTTAATTTCAACACTCCTCACTGTGCTACACTCTCACCAAAGTGTATTTCAAAACACCTCACCGCGCTACAATGCATGCATCCAAACAGGAGGATTTGGGTGCAACATGGAGCAAAGAATGGAAGTTGCACCAAAATGTTAGTGTTTCATCCAAACAAGAGGATTTTGGTGCAACATGGATTAAAGCATGGAAGTTGCACCAAAATGTTAGTGTTTGGATGCATGCATCCAAACAGGAGGATTTTGGTGCAACATGGATTAAAGCATGGAATTTGCACAAAAATTTTAGTGTTTGGATGCATGCATCCAAACACTAAAATTTTGGTGCAAATTCCTTTGATCCCATCAACACTTTCCCTGTGTAACATTCCATCCCATGCTTCCTTATTGTCTTCTTGCTAGCTTCATCAATTGCCTTTCTCAATAATCTGCAACAATGTTTGCACATTCCTCCTCACTTTTCTGTCAATTCTCTTGCTACCTTGATGGCAACCTTGCTGGCTACCTCAATGGCAACCTTTATTGCATCTCAGCTTCACCCTATCCTCTCTTGCTACTTCTTTTCCATCACATCCTTCAACAAATTGTGACCTTGCTTGCATCCTCCCTTGCAACCTTGCTTGCGCTTCCACTTGAAACTTTGCTTGCACCTTGACTGCAAGCTCACTTGCTTCAAGATTCACCTTCTTCAATCCAATCTCAATCCCCTTTAATCCACATCTGCAACATTTTTTGCAATCTTCACCTGCAACCTCATTCACAACCTCAGTCACTTTTCAACCTTGCATCTCCACTGACATGATCAATTAGAATCATCCTTTGGGGGGGTCCATTCATTTGGCCTGTCCTGTCACCCTTGCCATCCATTCATCTGCTCCATCAGCTACCCCACAATTTTCTCCTTCTCCTTCATCTCATCCGCTCCACCTCATGTTGTAACCCTTCATTGTGGTCACTTGAAAGTTGGCTTGCCACAATATCCTTTTCTCCTCTTTCTGACCCATTGGCTTAGAAACTTGTATCCAACCCCGCTCAATCCCCTGATTCCTTGATCTTCCAAATTCAATACTGGCATCCACTTGGCCGGGACACAATTTTCTTCCTTTCTCTATCCCCCTGCAACCCCGCCTTCATCTTGGCTCTATCTCTTGGTGACTCTTCCACAAGATTGCTAGCGGTTATCTTGCAGCATTGCTTGTTGTCATCCTGCAACATTGTTTGCACCTCATTTTGTGATCATGCTTGAGCTTTCTATTTAGACCTTGATTGCTACTAGTTTTCCACCTTGTTCATTGTCTAGAAACATTTCAACAGCTCCACCTCTGACTTGAACTTGATTGCAACATTGATTGGCTCATTATGCAATCTTGCTTGCTTTTGCTTTGTGACACCAATTGCTACCCATCTTCCTCCTCACTCTCAATTTAAATCAATACTCATCTCTACTTTGCTCACGGTCATTCTGTGACATTGCTTGCTCACCATCTAGCCATATTTCTTGCTCTTCTCTCTTGTAACCTTGCTTGCACTCAACTTGCAAGATTTCTTGCACTCTCCTTGCTGTCAAGATGAGTTCATAAACATTGCTTTCCAACCGTCTCCTGACCATTCCCATAAGAGAGCCAGAACCCAAATCTTCAAATGGCATAGACCAGGCACCAAGTAAGAATAACACTCCGCTGCATCCAAAGGTCATTCTTCACTATGAATGTGCAACAAGCTCTGACATTCTAATTCTGACCATTTCAAGAACTGCATCCTCAGGTGAAAGTTCCCAAACACCTCATTGTCATCCTACCTTCTGCTGAGCTCAATGGCTAAAAAGCTATCTACCAAAGAGGAACCTCATAGTCATAAAAGCCACTGTGAGCGTGCTGCTTCCAATTAACAAACCATCCTCAGTCCTCATTAACTCCAGACCTCACATCATTCTCTAAACTGACTCTAATATCTTAGTCTTGCCTTACACCCTAAATTGTGCGCACCTGCACCATTCAACAAATCATCCACCATTAAACCCTCTCCTAAACAGACCTCTGATTCACATATGGATTTATCTCCAACAGATCCAGCTCCCAAACTTTGCCTCTCATTGCCCATCTCCCATTTGCTTCAATCAACTCTCATTTGCAAGGGATATTTCCATCATTTCATTGGCATATCCTTGACTTTATTCTTTCTTTATTTAGAGTTCCTTTCCTACCTATTCTTTCATATCATTTCTGCTTCTTTCCAAAACTTTTGACTCCTTTTCTCTTAGGTAAGAGCCAATTTATCATTCTCATTCATTTGTATGCAGCTCATTTATTTTTACTCTGTCTCTTAGTTTAATTCAGAATATAAATTCTACACTTGCAACCTCATTTGCACCTATCTTGCAACCGTGATTGCGCTTATCTTGTTTACAACCTTGCTTGTGGCTTAACCTGCAACCTTGGTCATCTTGCAACTTCAGACACATCCCATCATGCAATTTTGCTTGCTTCTCATCTTTCTGCGTTACAGTATCATCCTAGTTGATTGTGTAGTATCCTGATTTTCCTCCTTTGGACCTTGATAGAAGGACTGCTACTTGGCCGCTTCTGTCCTCATCAACTCTCAAGCACTAATACCCGGGCAATTTTTGGTCCCAATGCTTGAAGCTTGGCCCCAGTCTGATTTATCAGTCTAGCTCTCTCACTTGTCTTAAAATGTTGCGCGCTTCTCAACTTGCAACATCACTTGCTCTGTTCTTGCAACTTATTTTGCACAACTCTCAAAGCTTTGCTTGCTAATCTCTGCAACTTTGCTTGCATTTATCACCTTGCACCCTTGTTCACACCTATCTTGAAACCTTGATTGTGCCTATCTTGCGACTTAGCTTGTGCTAATCTCTTGCAGCATTGCTTCCACCAATCTTTTTTGACATCACCTGCGCTTACCATCTTGTGGCTTAGCTTGCCCAATTAAACTTGCAACTGTATTTGCACTATCTGTTGCAACTTCAACAGCTACTAGTTTTCAACTTTGTTTGCAAAATTGTTGCTCAATCTTGGTGCATGGTAATGTCTATCAAGTTTCTGAGCTTTAATCCTCTCTTGGCTATTTGCAAGGGAGGATGTTGGGTATTGGTTTTATACTCATTGCCTCACTCTCCTTAATTATTATTACATTTCACCTAACTGATGTCACCTGACCAGTCCATTATTGACTTATCAATACTCTCTTGTTGGCTTACTCCATATTGCCTCACCTTGTCACTTATTGATATAGTTTCTGCCATGTTTTATCAGTCATCAAGTTCCTTAGGCCCCCTGTGAGGGGCTCTCTAGTTGTCTGTTTAAACCAGTATTTTCCAGGACCTTGCAATTTCACCATCCAGTATGATTCTCTCAAAGTAAGAGCCACCTATAGTGGCTGGGTCCCTCCTGGTAATCCAGTTTGTAGCTTTATTGCATTGAGATGTAAATTTCCTCCTCTTACTACTTGCTCAAGCACTTTGTAGGCTTACTATCCACTCTCTGCTACTGCAATACTTCAGTCTTGAAACTGGTTTTTCCTTAACTCATCCTTACTTGGCTTTGCTACAGTACAGTCTAATTCTAATATCCTCATCAGTTGGACATCCAAGATTCTCTTACCTTAACATGGATGACCTCAACTCTTTTGGCATCTCCAGCTCAAGAGTAGTTTTTTCAATTGTTTTTTTCTTCTTTTTCTTTTATGGTGTTCAGGAGCACACGTGTTCTTTGAAGGGGGATTTTTTCACACTTGTGAAAATGGTGTATTTTTGATCATATAACTCATTGGATTAGTCAGCCTCTCAGATATCATTAAAATGTTACAAAAAAGTAGTATCACAGTTTGTAACTATCACTATATAAACTCAACACTTTCTTCACTCAATAGTCTTTCCTTATGGAATCAACTCTTCTTTTTTTGACCCTAGCTCTCAGTCCACTCCTTCCGGATTGCCCTTCCTACTAGTACCATACTGACTCATCTTGAGTCCTCTTTGGGCCTTTACCCACCTTGGAGTCTTTACTCCCTTCTGCTGAACCTTCATCCTGACTCATTTCAGATCTCTTCCAGTAATAGTCTTCTTTCTACTGTTAATTAATCCCACCCTGTATTTGTGTCAAGCCTCCTTGTGACATTTCTTCACCCAAGTTGGAGTCTTTACTACATTTTTCTGGATCTTCAACCTGATCCATCTTGGATCTCTTCAGGTACTAGTTATCCTTCTACTGTTAGTTGATGCCACCTGGGCTTTGTGTCAAGGCTTGGTGTGACAGAAAATTTAGTAATCATGCTTGTTCTGTATATCATATAGTTCTGTAAAGGAAATTTATGCAATTTATATTGCTGAAATTTTGTATTAATATATGTCCTGCATTTGTAGCATGTTCCCAATAATGTATAAATTTATATTTATACTAGTTCATAATGCCCCAAATTTGGGGAGTAGGGCCCTATGCCTGGTGTGATAGGCAAGACACAATGCAACTTATGGTTAAGTTGCGGAGCCAACACCGGGGACTGAATTTTTTTTGAAGGGGTTTGACGTTGGTATTTTCCAAACCTCAAAAAACCAATCTTTTTATAGAGATAGATTTTTGGGCTTGCTAATTCAATTCTTGGCATGCGTTTTGGAAATGTGATCCCCCATATATTTTATAGTTTTTGATTTGGTATCATTCATATTCTTTCTGATTAAAATTCCTGGGTGGTATCAAATTAGTATGTTTTTCACAAAACCCCTATGAAAATTTTGAGATTAATTGTTAGTTTCTATCCATATTAGTGTGATGAAGAATAAACTAAAATTGATTTTTAGCTTATTTTTCAGCAACACAAACAGATGTGAAATCTTGATACAAGATAAACTGTGAAATAAATTTTTCTTTATGAATACTGAAATTAATCTGAATGAAACTTCTATTGCATTGCGGAAAATATTAATCACTGAAATTATAGCTGGGATCATAAGAATACACAATATTTAATTGTAATTTTTATTTCATAGGAAATTTCAAGTAAGTATTGGTTGAATCAATGTGAACATCCAAGTGAATTCAGGTTTTTTCATTTTGGAATTACAAGTGACATTCATTTTCCCCCATGGTGAATACAATGTGAATCATATTTTATTTTTTGATGTAAACTGAGGTGAACTCAATAATACTCATTGGTGAAGAGAAGTTTCCCATCAAGGGATTCAATTGGCCAGAAAATGGGACTGGATGGTGACATAAAGTCACTGGCCAGCCAGAGACCCCAATTCGGCCCTGGTGGATCATAACATCTTCTGTATCAAAGAGAAGTTTTTAATGGATTGGACTTGCAAAAACCCTGAATTTGGAAATAAAACAAAGTCTTGGGTTGAAGGGGCCCATGCTATCCTCAAAAAATTCCTTGAAAATTCTTCAGGAAACATTTTGGATTTTTAGAAAAACCTAGAGGGAACAGTTTCCAATCAAATTAAATTGGTTCAGGCGCTGCTTTACAACTCTTGAATTAAGATAGGGATAGTTCTTGGTACTGAACTATTACTTTTGGGATACAAGTTGTCTTTAGAGGCAATCAAACTTGTTGTGGAAAAATTTGATAGATTGAATTGGAACCATGATGGGGAAGTGTGCACCAAGTCATCCTGCAAGACTATGTGCTTGCCCAGTTCCCCCCAAAAAAGATGATCTACTAGCATTCCAAGGATCTGTTGTGCCTGAGGATGTTCATCCTCAGTGGAGGTTGTATTATGACCCTTGTAGTTCTAGTTCTTTAATTTGGTTTAAATTGGATTGTTTTATTGTTCAAATCACTTTTTGATTAATGCTTTTTGATAAATTCTTTTTGAATGATGATTCCTACTTTACTAATATTTGATACTTTTGAATTTTGAAATTTTGATGTTGATGAAATGCTCAGCAATTCTCAGTTACATGAGAAGCTCAATGCAATGATCTTGGGATACCCAGAAGAAGATCATAGTGGGCTGTTGAAGCACTTAATGATGGAGACTGCAAATCATTGATCAAACCCAAGACTTGAACCTCAATTCTTGCAATCAAGCAGAGGCTTTCCAAAATTGACAGATAACCTGATATATCCTTCTTGATTTGAACATTTTGAGAAGCAACTTAAGCAGGAAAAGAGAATTAGAGGGTCATCAAATAAGAAAATACAAAAGATTATAAGTCTTTTCTTTTGTGAAATGTTCATTTTTTGGTTTTAATGAACTAGTGATGATATGATGTTGATTGTTAGTCAAATTCCACAGGATCAGAATCTGAATTTCATATTTCAGAGGAAGGGACTGAAAGTGAATTACCTTCACTTCATTTGGATTTGGAATCCTCTTCAGAGGAAGAAGACATTCAGGAATCATCAACCAGAAGCTCATCTTTGGTGAGTATTGATGTGATTAATTTATGTTATTGGAATTTTAGCTGGTTGATTTTTGATTATAGGAACCCAAAGTGAAATACCTCAATTCAATACCTGATAAATTAAATAAGTTCTTGGGTGAGGTTTTGGATCCAATTGGTGATGGGAATTGCGGATTTAGAGTCATTGCTAAATTGCTTGTGGATGATGAAGATGATTGGTTTAAAGTGAGAAAGTAAATGATTGAAACATTGTAGAAACATAAAGCACGCTAAATTAAGATGCTTGGTGGTGCAAAAGAGGTAGAAAATATTAAACAAAGACTTGATTTTGAAGACATAAATGCAAAGATTCCCTCTTCAAAATTTCTTGCTAAGTTAGATATGGGTCAAATAATAGCAGAAACATATGCCAGACCTAAATTTTTCATTTCATTGGAGTCATGTTGTTCTTATACTCCAATAAAAAAGGTGTTAAAGATCAATCAAAGCCTATTTATATTTCCTTTTTCAACAAAAACCACTGGTTTCTATTATTAATTGAGGTAGAAATGATTCCAATCCCCCCCATTGTAGCAAAAACCTCTGCTTTCATTTCAAAGAAAGCTTCTGGTTGGGTTGATCATCTCAAATATAAACTGCATGTTTATTCTAGATTATATACTTCAATTATATAGATCATTTCATCATGTGTTTTCCATATGAATTTTAATTCTGATGCAGCTAACTTGTAATTCTATTAATATAAAGGACTATAATATTTTGAACATCATTATGTTGAGTGTTTTGAATTAACATAATTATGATGAGTGTTTTGAATGATATTTTATTGGTAAGTCAGTTCAAATTTTGTTGGGCTGATCCCATCATAAGGAGTATTTTTACTTCTTGTGCTGAGATCAGCTTACCACAAGTTGAACTTTTTTTTTTTTTGGTGATTTTACTTTAGGGCTTGTGAAGTTACTTGTCTTTTTTTTGTTGTTTTTACTTTGGGGCTTGTCAAGTGACTTATCTTTTTTGGGGGGGTTACTTTAGGTCTTGTCAAGTTGAACTTGTATTTTTTGGCACTTTTACTTTAGGGCTAGTCAAGTTGAACTTGTATTTTATGACACTTATACTTTAGGGCTACTCCATAGACTCTTTCATTGTTTATTTCATTTTTTGTGTTTTGGTCATCTTCAGTTTTTTTTGTTTTTTTTTTATTTTTTTATTATTTTTTTACTTATTTTTATTTTTATTTTATTTTTTATTTTTTATTTTTTTTGTTTTTTTTTTAACCAAAAAATCAACATTTTTTGATCTTTTGATTTATTTCTGTTTTTTATTTCTTGTATTTTTATTTATTTTATTTTAGCTTTTTATTTTTTTATTTTTCATTTTTTTTTTGGCCCACAACACTTGAAGTTGTGTGGCACAGAACACAACTCAAATGTAGCCAGGTGTTGTGCCACACAACCAGGGCCATTGTGTGGGTGCCGCACAACTACACTTGAGTTGTACGGCATCTAAATGACTACAATAAAGCTGTGTATCATGCCACACGGCCCAAATGAGTCAACTACACAGCTCATTTGGGCCCTGAATTTATCATCACCCTTGAGCCTATTTTTAACACCACCAATAAACAATTTTTTCATCTTTATTTACTTTTTTTTCTAGAATATATTTGTCCACTTTTCAAGTCCCTGCAAGTGTTTTGGGTGTTTTTGTTGATTTCCATTGACACTGGCATTCTTGTATGGGTGGCATTCTCCACAGCAGTAAAATTGGAGTGTTTGTACTTGTTTTCTGCCCAAACCATTTTTACAATACCTTTTTGTTTGAAGTCAATTCCAAAACCCAAGTTGGGAAAAAAAAATTGGCCAAGAGATACTTTATATTTTTCCTTGTTGTCAATAATTTGTCCTTTCAATTTTTTGGTTGGAGCCACCAGTAGAAAGGAATTCAAAGAGATGTCATCTTTGTCAATGTGGAGATAATTGTAGAAGGAATTCAAATTGAAGTTGATGTGGGGGGCACAGTCAAAAGGAGCTGGTTGTAATCCAAATTCCAATGAAAAGAAAAAGGGGATGTTGTTGTCCATCATTGTTTCACGGTTGGAATCATGTGCCAGTCTGGCTAATTTTGGGAAATTTTGGCCTAGGATCTGTGAGGCTTTGTCCAACCTAAGGTTGAGCAAAGTACACTCTTGAGGGGAATATTGAATGGCAGCTTTCTTCAAATATTGTCCAAATAATTCAGAGGGGTGCATCAATTTTTGCCATTAAATTTCCCACATTTTTCTACCTCAAGATCTTGAGGGACCAACAGTGTTGACAAATTGTTTTGATTGGTGAAGGAGAGTTGTCACAAATTTGATGTCCTTCTTATATTTCTCAGAGATTTCATTCAAAGGGAAAAAATTGATTTTTGCAACCAGAGAGCCACAATTTGATCACTCAAGAACTGCCACTTTTCCATAAAAGAATAAATGGAACTGTTTTATCTTCTGTTTGGCCTGTTCAAACTCTTCAGGGGGTGGTTTTCAATTTTCCTTCTTCTTTTTGGCAGAAATAGCAGGCTACAAATCCAAAGGTTGCAGTTTTGTTCTAGACCATAGAATCTTTTCATCAAACCCCTCTTCAGCAACTTCCAAAGAGATTTAAGAATCTCTCATTTGAGCCCTCTTTTGCCAAAGAGCCCTCTGCTTTCCACCTCTCTTTATTTTTTTCAAAACATATCCTTTCATATTGTTCCCTCCCATGAAACTAATTTGCTTGGGGTGAGTATCAAGACAGGATTTGATTTGTTGTATAGAATTTTTAGGACATTTAGAGAAGCATGGGACATGCAGCAAAAGGGCGGGAATCAAAAGAACAAGGGTTCAAAAGCGGCATTGAATTTCATGGAATTAGAAAAAAAAAGGAAAGAAAAGAAAAGAAAAAACAATCATCAGCCATCTTTCAATCATTGTGGAAGAACAACAAACATAGAAAAAAAAATTTGGTCAATGACAATAACCCAGAAAAAAAACATCAGGTCAGATGTTTTGATTGTGATAGGAATCAATCAATGAGAAGGAGGAGGAGAAGGAGGAGAAGGGATTACCTTTGGTAGCAAGCAAGGAGAAGGAGCTCGGGTGGTGGGTGGGGCCAAGGATTTTTTGATTGATCAAACGGTCAAAGTAAGGTGGGCAGTGGGTGAGGCCAAGGATTGTTTGATTGATCAAAAGGGCAAAGCAGGTGGGCAGTGGGTGGGTCCAATGATTGATGGATCCAACTTGCTAAAGGTATGGGGGGAGGGTCCTGAAGAGAGGAGCCAATCACTCAGCAATTGGTCTGTATCAGGAGAAGGAGGGGGAAGTGCACAATGTGAAATCAATCAATATTCAATCTATTGATCAAGTTCAAATCAATTTATCAATCAATTGGGGAGCAAATAAACAAAAAATTAATTTTTTTTGCGGTTTGATTGACTGATTGAACTTCAAACATTTTCTCAGTGTTTGATCAATTGATCAAAGCACAATCCAAAAAAAATTTGCTTGCAGATCACTTGACAAGGAGGATGGAGATGCAGGGGAGGAGGAGGGGAATGAGGACATACATAGGTGTAAATGGAAACGGTTTGGTTGGAGGGCTGGGGGTGTACCTGGAAAGAATGGATGGATTGATCCATCAGTTCCAAAATCAAAGGTAGGAGGAGAAGGGGGGACATACCAGGGTGATTGGTTGATGGATGGGGAGCAGAACCAGGAGGATGAGAAGGAGGAGGACCAGGGGAACTTTGAGGTGGAGGTGGTGGGTGAGGCAGTTTGGTGAGGAGGAGAGAAGACTGGACCAGTGGTGGTTGAGGTGGTTTGGTGAGGGGGAGGAAGGACTAGACTGGTGGTTTGGATGTTTTGGTTATGTTTTTACCAAGTCCACCAAAAAAAAAGAAAAAGGAAAAGGAAAAAAGTCAGCCTAGGATTCTTGGTTGAACAACCAAAACCAAAAAAACTCAGTGATTTGCTATTTCACCTATTTTAAAACTGAATGCTACTCATCAAAGTGAGAAAGTGTGAGGGTTAAAATCTGTTTTCTCATGGCCTAAGATGAGGTAGAAGATGAGACTGGGATGACTTGAGGAGGATTGGGAATATCTTCTTCAAATATTTTGTTGTATTCATCTTTGATATTGGCAAGAATTTTGTGAAGAATCACACAACTGATGATCCAGTTGATGGAGATCTTCATGTCTTTAGAATTTTGACGCTGGTTTTGCATCTTGCATAAGCTTTCCCATCTTCTTTTCAGGTTTCCTATGGCATGCTCAATCCATCCTTGTTATTGGGAAAGATGATAGTTGAAATCAGTTTTGGCTTGATCATTGGATGAAACATTGCAGTATGCTGGAACCACATATTTCCTGCTAGCATAAGCAGAATTGGCCAGAAGTTATTGATCTTGGTCAAAGTAGTTATCTGGTTATTGGGAAATCTGCATCCAATTGAAAACATATGAATCATGACAAGAACCTTGAAGGCCAGCATTCAGGGATATGAACTTCTTGTTGTTATCACAAACCAGTTGTAGTGACACAGAGTATCTATACAAAAAGATAAAACATATTTGGTCAGTGTTTCATCAAAGATTTTATCAAAAAGGTTTTATCAAATTCTTTGGAAAATAAATGAATTTATTGCTTTTTTTTATGATCAAAATAGTGTTTTTCATCTACCTTGGGTTTTTGACTCAAGGGGATAGTGGTTACATCAACAAAAACAATGCAACTGGGAAAGCCTTCAGTCTCTATTACTTGAGATATCTCCTTGCCTTCTTCTTTAGTTGGCCAACAAAGGACTTATAAATTCAAAGATAGGATAGAAATCATGACTCTTTTGGTGTTTAAGTCAATGGTTCCATAACCAACTGAGAATAGATTTTCTAACTTTCTCAATTTCCATTTTATTCCAATCTAAAAAGAGCAAAGGCCAGTTGGAAAGCTGGATTGTGTTGCCTATTCCAAGAATTGTTCTGGAAGATTTGGTGGTCTTCAATCATCTCCAAAAGCTTCATAAATGAAGGAAATAAATTTTGGAACAGTTGCTGGAAGCTTAAGTTGCGCAAGAGATGAAGCTTTTTCCTTTCATACATAGGGTCGTAGAGAGTCTTTCTTCTTGGAAAAATTTATTGCTTTTCCTATAGAGAATGCAAATCTAACCAAGTTGATTCCAAATTGGAGTCTGAATCAGAGTCAAATAATAAAAAAAATTCAGTCAGCTTTTTTTTGTTTCCAACTTGTTGCTGGGAAGTTTGATTGGACATGTTGGGAAAGATGGTGATGAGATGATGATGGGATGTGTGTGATGTTATGGAGATGTGAAGGAATGGAAATTTGAAGTGATGGATATTTGAAGCAATGGAGATGAGATGTGTGTGATGCAATGGAGATGGGATTGGTATGGATTTGCTGAGGTGGAGGTGTGGATGGGTGTTTTTCATGGGATTGATGATGGATGGATGATGGTGCATAAATGGCAGATTTGATGTTTGAAATCCATCATTTTCATGAAACCCACAGTTTTGAAATACACCAGTTAGGGGGTACGTGTATTTCAGAAACCCACCATTTTTATGGGGGGGTTTGGTAAAAAAAAATGGTGGGTTTCTAATGGCAGGTTTGCTAACTCTGATATGCCTATTTATGAATGGTGCTTATTTTAATTCTGGTATGATTTTTTATTTCTCAGAGGTAAGAAATCAGCCAAATTTCTTTTTCAAATTCAAATCAATATGAGGGATTTTTTCTTTAGAAAAACAAAGTTGAATAGTAATTTTAGTGGAATTCAAGAAGCTGGAAAAATGCTTGCATTAATTTTTTAGAGTATCAATAAAATTGAATTTGAGATTATATCAAAGGGTAATATTTTTATTTAATACAGATAATTTACTTCAAGAAATAAAGTATATGCAAAGCTTAATTTTGCTTGATATAAAATCTTTCAAACTGAAGGGAATTGATGTTCTGTGCACGTGTAATGTTGAGGAGATAAATCAACTGTGCAGATAAAAATTATGCATAATTGTCAGCTCATCTAAATTATTATCAACATTAGGAGAAAATTAATTGAATTTTTTTTGTTGATTCACACAAACTGTGTTTGATTTTTGCTTTTTCTTTATACTATCAACCATGTGCATGAGAAAGCTTTGAAAAAAATCCTGATATATTTTTCACCAGATTTTATCAAGCCAGAGAAAGCATCATAACTATTAGCTCAAATAGTGGAATATCATATCATGATTTGAGGTCCATCAGAAGGGTAATTATTAAATTTCTTTTATTTAATTACAAAATAATTTTAAGATAGATTATTATTGGTTTTAATTTCTGTTACTGTTGTATAAAATGGCTAGAAGACTTATTCTGGAAATGATGTAAAGGTGGATGTGATTTTCCTATCTCTGAGTTTTTGATGAAATCTGAATTTGATTTTCATTTTATGATTGAAGATAATCAATTCATATTTTAGAAAATGAAATAACTCAAGTTTTCATTTCCATTTTCAGAGAAATTATTTTTTTGGATTATTTTATTGTTTCAAAATTATATTTATGAATTTATCAGTAACTTTGGGGAGAGGCCAAGGGATCATGCAGAAAATATTCAGTAATTCAGAAGGCTGGAACCAATTTTATTTCTCCAAATATTCCAATTTTTACTTTCACATACAGAATATGATATAGTTTTAAGGCATATCAGATTTATAAAATTGAAAATTAAAATTCCACATTTTTTGTACTGAACACACCATCAAAAATTTTTTTTTCTTATATAGATATAATCTCAATGCTGGTCCTGCTTTGAGTCATCAGCCAATATATGAGAGAACAAGACTGGTTACTCAATGTCTTTTTCAAGGAGGTTGATTTTGGTATTTTACAACCCTCAAAAATCCAATAATAGGGCGTATCAGAGTTAGCAAACCCACCATTAGAAACCAGCAATTTTGAATGGCGGGTTTCTGAAATACACATACCCCTCAACTGGTGTATTTCAAAATGGCGGGTTTCATGAAAATGGCGGATTTCAAACATCAAAACTGCCATTAAACCTGCCATTTATGCATCATAATCCATCCACCATCCATCACATCCAAAACACCCATCCACATCAGGAAATCCATACCAATCCCATCTCCATCACATCACACACATCTCATCTCCATTGCTTCACATCTCTATTGCTTCACATCTCCATCTTCACAAAAATCCCATCATCATCTCATAAACCCACATCAAATTACCATTTTTCTCAAAATTTCCAATCACAATCCCTGGCAGCAAGTTGAAAACACAAAAGAGCTGACTGAACTCTTAACCACTGGTCCACTCCTTCCTCCTCCTCACCAAACACCCATCAGCTCCACCTCACCCACCACCACCACCAACCACCACCTCCACCTCACCCACCACCTCCCTGCCTCCTTTGGTTGGCACCCCTGGTAAGCCCCCCCTCCTCCTCCTCATCCTCCTCCTCTTCCTTCCCCTCATTTGTTGTTGATCTATTGATCATTCAACCTTTAGGTCCCCCAACACCTGCTTGCTCAATCTTCCAGGTAAGCTCCCAAATTCCGCAAAGCAAGTAAATTTTCCCAGATTTTAATGGGAAACCAGTCACTGAACCTGAGTTTCCCTCTCATCATCCTCCAACCTTCAAGCCAAACCACAGTCTGTGGCTATCCAATTCCATGGTTCTCAAGCATCTCAAATTGCCTTACAGGAAAACCTCAATCCTGAAATCTTGCATTCCAATCCCAAGTTGATCAACAGCAAACGCAAGCTCAGGAGTCACTAGAAACAGTGTGGTGACAGAAAAATAGGCACCTTCTGAGAGCATATCATTGTCCAAAGGAGAACTGGCTATCAAGCCTTTTATACATTCCATTAAATGATGAAAGTTGGCTGATACTATTTTCTCAGGATTGAGAACTAAAACACGCACCAGGCCTATCCAAAATGATGAAGAGTCATCTAAGTGTAAGGGTGGAATTATATTGCACAACGTAGGTCAGGCACATTATAGGAACCAACAAGAGAGAGATTACCTATGAATGGTTGGCGCGCAATGACAAAACTCTCAACCAGAAGCTTGCTTTGCACCTTCTCACTCATTTTTTCTGTATTTTTGAAAAGTTATGCTAGTAAACTTTGCAACCTAGAACCCATCTTTGAGATCTGCAAATAAGAAGTAGCCTGAAAATTCAAACAATACCATTCTTTAGTCATTGAAATCCTGTGACACAATTTGCAAACTGGTGAGATGAAAGAATGCATGCCTTTAGAGCTAGGGTATCCAAGCCTTCCATCACTATTTCCCATACTCATTCAGGGTCTGTTTTAAACCATTTGCACAGGTTTTCACTCATTAGTTTCCTAACCTCCTGGCTGGTGCATTTGGTAGATAGAAAAATCACTGCTTGTGCAAATAAGTTTTTAAAATTGACAGAGAAACATTATGAGCTATGGGGTATGATCAATTTTCCCAATATAAACAAGTTTACAAAACTGAACACTAAATCTTGGTTTAGCTGAGGTTTGACTCTTTTGAAAATTTAATCTAGTGCACAAACAAGCCAAATTTTTTCATTGTATATTGCAGTTGGTTTGCAATAGAGAAAATCCAAGAAAACAAAGCTGGTTTTGGGAGCCGCCACGGCCAACAATGGCAGCACAGGATTTTTCTGCCATAAAGCTTGGAAGTCAGCTTGATCAAGAAGTGGAGAACCACATAAAGCTACCGCAACATAACCCTCAACTGGACCTCCAGCGCACACCAGAGGGTTATTCAAGGCGTTTTTAAGGTTTGTCTCAAAGGCTTTGATCAAGGAATGCACAAATGCAGGGTTAATGGGAATTTTTTTAATCAAATTTTTGGAGGCTGGACCAGAAGCCTGGCTGGGACACAATAGCAAATCCCCAATTGCTGAGAATATTAAATTTTGAATCACCGTCTTAGGGTCTTGCATAGCCTTGGTAAGAGCTTGAGCCACAGAGGCTTCAATCTCAATACTCAAATAGACTAAAAACTTGAGGTGATGACAAATGGTCAAACTTATACTCCTGAGTGCATTTTTTTTTTCCTTAGCAAGAAGATTGCAAAATAGCTTGATCAAAGGAGGTGAGAAATTTTCACTTGGGTTGAGGTAGTACAAGGCTTCCAGCAGTGTTGCACAGTTCTCTGGGCTTGAAGTTTTGCCAGCATTGAGTAGTGCTGTGAGTTTGTCAATGACTTTGAGAGGTACTTCAGAGCACTCAGTCCCAAAAAGAGTTCAAAAAAGTTCCAGGGAAGATTTACAAGTATCAAGGCTTCTACTTTTTCAGGAAGACAATATAATGGGGAGGAAACGTAGGCAAGTTTCTTGGGGGATCTGAAAGGTTGACAGGGGGACTGGTACATTGGCCCATCTTGCAATGGCACACTTATCTTGGGGGCTCAAGCATCACTCACCAATGTTGAGGTCATGGGTTCAAACCCCATTTTGTGCAACTAAATATTGGCTTGTCAAGCTGCCAAGGCGCTCAAAATGTTGTGCAAAGAATTTAATCCCTTCTTGATCCTCACCCCAACTGGAGAATTTGCCTTGGAGGGAACAAGATGGGAGGAGATGATTTGAAAAACATACAGAGATTTGTAAAGAATAGGGCTTTCATCCCTCAAAATTTTATACAGAAAATTGAATCCCTTATTGATCCTCACCCCAATCAAAGTATATGGTTGGGAGGGAACAAGATGGGAGGAGATGAGTTTACAAACATACAGAGACATGGAAAGAATAGGGCTTGCATCCCTCAAAATGTTATACAGAAAATTGAATCCCTTATTGATCCTCAACCCAATCAAATTATACGTTTGCAAGGGAACAAGATGGGAGGAGATGATTTGACAAAAATACAGAGATGTGGAAATAATATGGCTTGCAAACCTCAAAATGTTATATGATGAATTGAATCCCTTCTTTATCCTCAATCAAAATTTAGTATGTTGATGGGAGGAGATGAATTGGGAAACATACAGTGACAGGGAAAGAATGGGGCTTGTCAGCATTGGTTAAAGGGGCAATGTTTGGCTTTATAGTTTTTGAATTGCTTCCCCATCTTTTTGCATGAAAGATCCAGCCTACCTTTGGTTTTATTCTTGAGTTCATTGGCAATCAGGAGATAACCATCAAAATTAGAGGATGGAGGTTGGAAAACTTGTGTTTCATTGTCCAATCCAAAGCAAGCATCATAGTTGGAGGGAATTTTGATCCAGTTTCCAAGGATGATGTGATCAGCTCTCTTGAGCTGACTTGAGGGTTTGGGAGTCAATGAGGGGGTATTTTTGGATGTTTAGTTCCTGGGGGATGTTTTCTTTGGTTGAGTGGACTTTTGGGGGGAGGTTTGCTGAGGGGCCATTCAAAAAGAGTAAGAGGGATGAAGGGATGAAGCAATAAATTGATGAAGCAATCTGATGAAAGGAGGGATGAAGCAATGAAGAAATGAAGCAATGAAGCAATGAGAGTTAGGATGTGATGAAAGGGGGGATGAAGCAATGAAGAAATGAGAGGATGGATGTGATGAAAGCAATAAAGTGATGACAGTGATGAAGCAAGGTGAGAGTGATGAAGTGATGCAGGGATGAGAGTGATGAAGTGGAAGATATTGGATTGATAAAGTGATGAGAGTGATGAATCAAATTTCTGGATGAGGATGGAGGTAGAATTTTTTCTGATGAGGTTGGAGGATGAAACCAGGGGTTATGATGTAGAATGAAGTGTGGTTGAGCTGGTGAAGGCCTTTATATACTTTACTTGAAAAAACCCACTTATTTCATGTTAACTTTGACATGTCTGATCTGAAATAAGAGGGTTTTTTTGATTTTTATTGGCGGGTTTGAAATGGCAGATTTGGGTTGAAACCCGCTATTAAAAAATGGTGGGTTTGCTTAACTCTGATAGGCCCTAATATTTTTATAGAGGTAGATTTTAGTATTTAAACATAAAATTGGTCATTTATTCATCATCATCCATTAACATGAGATTTATATCAATCACAACTCTACACTATCTCAATAAAAACACTTCATCATAATTTCCCAAATCATCAAACCATAAAGAAACCATATCATCAATCCCCTTCCCCCCCCCCCCCTTCACTCACACACACACAATTAATCACTCCATCTCATAAAATTGGTTAATCAGATTATTCCAAAAATAACCCCAAAAATATATTTAATATCAATTTGAAATGAGCAGAATTTTGAATTTTTTCCCTGTTTCCCTTTTATTAAGGATCTAATTTAGAATTGACAATTTTATACTTGGGTATGATGTTGGAAAATCAATAGTTTTTCCCCATCTTACAAAACTGGAACACTTGCATGTATAAAATGCAAGCCCCCCAGATTTTTCCTTATTTATGATTCAGAATATATTTTTGAATTATTTTGAATCATGAATAAGAATTTTTTAATTCACTTACAAACAGCTTATCTTTCAGAATGAACTGTGTAATTTTCTACACAAATCAGCTTTCCAAATTTTGATTCAAATTTTGATTTTTATCTGAAATTATAATGAAGAAGATCTAAATCTGTTACAACTTCATTTATCAATTTTATATGGAAAACTTAACTCATATTGATAAATGGATTATTTTATCTATCCTATTATTCTGAAAGTAAGGCAATTGATGACAAAAAATGGAGAGAGGAAAGAGATATATGCTGTTTTGGTGATGCAAGTACTTCCAGGATGGATTTTTCTGTGGAACCAAAGGAACTATTACTAAAAAAATGACTGGAACAACCATTTAAATTTCAACAAGATCAAATCCATCAATTTCTTCAAAATTCCTTTGAGAAGCCCCTAAAAAGACTTTTTGACTTTAATTAGCTAATATTTTTTTGGTTCCAATTTATTATTTTGGAAATAAGAATTTATATTAACTCCCTTTTGGACTTCCATTTTTTGATGTTATGATTCATCTTTTTTCAAAAAAATTTGAATTTCAAAATATAATCAGAACTATTTATATAAAGATAAAATTGTTTCAAAACAAAAACACTGAGCAAAATGTACCTCAAAGTTTAATTTTTTTCAAGAAATGAATAAATTACACCAGTATACCAGTATACCCATAATGGCTTTTGTTTCATTTTCTTTATTTTCAATTCATTCATTCTTATTTCTTTTTTTTCCTTAAATATTTTTATTTTTCACTTTTCTACTCATCCTCCTTACTGTAGATTTACGTGAAAAATTTCAATCAAATTTAATTGCATCCTCATGAAATAAATCACTAACCTGAACCCTCTAAATCCTCAATACATCAATACAGTAAGCCTTCCATTTCCATTATATTCTTTTTGAAAAAAACTTCAGGAAAATTTTAATGAAACCTTGATAATTACTCCTCCTTCCCTATAGCTCCATCCACCTTGTTCCACCCTCTTAATTTTGCATTCATTACTGATTTCATCAGTGAAAAAATCAGCCACTTACTTGCAATCAAATTGAATCATTCTTATTTTTTTCTCATCCTCATTTAGATACCTAATAAATTTGAGGTTTTTCATTTCCGTTAAGATGGATTTTTTTTATTTTATTTTAAATCACCTCCACAATTCAAAACAAAAAAACATTGGAATCCATTTGGGTGTGTTGGAATCTTAAATTATTTTATTTCACTCAATTCATTTATAAATCTAAATACAGTTCAATCTTTATGTCATCCAGCTACCTCTTTTTCATTTTGGGCTATCTTAGTTTCTAACTCAAACCTTCTATCAGAGCCTTTTAAAAAAAAAATATCTACAAAATTGAATCATGCTGCATTAAAACACCATGAATTTCTGGTGTTATTTACATCAATTTTGCTCTTTTTTTTCTAATCTTCATGTACTGATGATTTTTTTGAATTATTTATTCAAGATATTTGATACATCCTTGGAATTGTTTTAAACTTTTCTTTGGTTATTTTTAAGTCCTTCATGAGCAGATCCCTGATATTTTATCTGTGGAATCTCCCATTATATCAATTGAAATTTCATTTTAAATCAGTTTTATTTATTTGTATAGCATCCCATCTTCCACTTTTCTTGATAAATTGAGAGGATCCAAGCATAATATTTCACTAATTATTTTTTTAAAAAAATGAAACAGGAAGCATATAATTTCATCCTCTTTTTCTTCTTGGGATAGGATGATAGTTTTTATCCCATTTGACCTTAGAATTTGAACATGAAATAAATATAAAAATGAAATTCATGGAGAGTTTTGAAAATAAAATCTCAAGATATTTTGAAGTATCTTTGAAAAAATATAAAAAATGAAAAAAAAAACAAAGACCAAACCCCCGCCCCCCCAAAAAAAAAAACCAAAAAAATAAAATAAAATAAAAAATAAACAAACAAAAAACAAAGAAAAGAGAAATCAAAAGAAAAATCAAAAACCAAAAAGCCAAAAAACCAAAAAATAATAAAATAATAAAAAAAAACATCAAGATTGAAATTTGATTGAAGGGAAAAATAGACTTACCTTAATTTATGGACCAGATCAGAGATTATCATGGCTCCAAAAACCAAAACAAATCAATCCAAATTTTCAATCAAGTTTACACAAACCACCAGAAAACTTTTGGAGAAATCCATACTCAAGAATGATTTAAAAATATCTTGGAAAGTTGGCTCCCACCCAACCCAATTCATTCTAAAACTGTGTAACCTCCTGATTTTCTCTTAAAAATCTTAATTTTACCTGTGATTCTTAATATATACATATTCATTTATTTTAAATTTATGTTCTGAGTACCAGTTTGATTAAATTTTTTTATTTATTTCTTTGATTTGATTCTTATCTGTACTCAAGCCCAAAAAATCAAGATTTCAAACCTTTAAATACCAAACAACTCAAGCAAACCATAACAAAGCAGGAACTGGCCATAAATCCTAACTTGGATTGTTACCTTCTCAAACAGTCTATGTTTGGTTAAGGAAAGTATGGCACTTAGGTTTTCAAACTCCCAAGTGTGTCACATCTTAAGCTCTTACAGAAGATGGAAATGATTTATGAAGTGAAATGTTGGAATTCATGAACAGGGCCAACTTATGAGAGGTTCATTTGACTTTGGATTTTTATTTTTTGATACTGAGATCTTGTTCTTATTTTCAAAATTCTATGTTAGAATTCCTTTTGTTTTTCTCATCATTAATCTTGTCTTTCCATTTAATTTTTTCAAATGAGCATGCAAGTGTTGGCTTCAAAATATCCAATTCAAGTTCCAAGGTTACTATTGCAGCCTAAAGCCATAGAATTTCTAAAAAAAAAAATCTCTTATGATCTTAGTGGTTCAGCCTTGCTAGCCTTAGACCCATCCCCCATTTCTCAGAACATAAAATTCAACCATGCCATCAGCAAGGATGTTGTAAATTGAACCCAGGAGGATTTTATTGTTTCATAATTGAAACCAATCCACAAGACAGGAGAAAGATCAAACCATTGATGGTTTTTAAACAAATCAAAAGACACTCTCCAAACTGATGGCTTCATATTACTAAATCATAAGGTGGTCAATCAAGCAAAAGCATGCATGAATCCACCTACTTCTCCAATGAAGTCTAGTAGTTTAGAAGTACATCTTTCTCTATCTAAAGAAATGGCCTTTTTGGAGCCTTGGTAAGAAACCTGGATGGTTCAGTAGCTAACATTGAGGATGCAGGTCCTGCATCCATGCTTTCTATCAAACTTATGCCCTGGGAAAAGTGACCACCCTCCCCAAATTTAGAGCCAAATACAACAATATCCATATATATATATATATATATATAATAATTGCCTTTTAGACCCTCAGTAAAAATCCAGTATCATTTTCCTCAGTCCTACATCAAAATTTCTCAGTAGCCAAGAGCATGGATGAAGGCCCTGCATCATCTTTTGCATCAAACTGTGTCCTGCGCAATGAATACCCAGCAATGTGGCCATCCTCTCCAAATTTGAGGTCAGTATACCCCAGTACTTGAATACTCAAGCATTTTTCCTTGGGTAGTTGTCAAACTGGTGTGTGAATGTTTGAGAATTGAAATAACCAAAGCCATTGACACGCCTCTTAATCATCACAATACCACCATGAATCCAGATACAACTGTTCCCGGTAAACAAGTCCACAAAACAAGTGGACCAAGTCCGGCAGACTTGTTTACCGGGTCTTGCGGCCTTGTTTACTGGGTCTTGCAGCCTTGTTTGCTTGACAACAGGCCTTGTTTTGGTTGAAAATGACATGATGATTTCAAGCCAATCAAGCCTGTTGAACAGGGTGGGAAGGCCAGTGGTCAACAGGATTGGCAACAAGGTCTGCCACAATATCAATCATTCATCTACCACACAATATCTTGCCAATAAATTTATGTTTTTTTTTTTTTGTTTGTTGTCATTGTAATCAACCACAGTTTATGTACCCTAGTACAAACAGCTACACCCATCAAGGGTTTTTACCTATTTATTTATTTATTTATTTATTTATTTTTGTTGGTTAAAAACCACAGTGGCCGCTTGACTTGTCCTAGGGACTTCCTACCCTTGTCAAGTGGACTTGGGCAATTGTCAAGGGACCTTCAATCCCTTGTTGGAAGGCCTTATTCTGTTGATGACTGGCCTGAAATTACTTGAACAGGGGCCTTGATTAGTTGTTATGTGTCCTTCCTCACTTGACAACTGGACAGGGTTTGCTGATCCACTGGACTTGTTTACCGGCAAAGTGGTATGTCTCGTGACTCTCCTTGTTCTTGGACATTGCCATTTCGCTTTCTGCAGATTTCTCCCTCACCAATCAAATATCTGCTCCCGTGCCAAACATAACGCCGAGGCATGGATGGGGAGCACGGATGCTAGGTGCCATCGGCTTCGACCTTCACATCCAGATATCCAACAAATGAGAATCTGCCTTGGGTAGTTTGATACGTTCATGGTCAATCTCAGACTCCAAGCTATGATCACCACACCCACTCGAGACTAGACTCGGCATCCTTCAATCTTCATCAACGGGAATCGATCGATGAAGATACTTTGGAATTCTTTCCCAGTAAATCGCTTCTCGTCTTCCGCTGACGATCAGAGCTTGGAGCTTCCTACAATCGATGGCGACCCCTGAGATCTCGATCGAGATCGGCGTAGGTGAGCCGGAGAGGGAATTGAGGACAGGTGCGAATCTCGCGGCTGAAGATGGTGAAGAGAACCGAAGATGGCACTGATTGAGGATGGGTGATTGAATTGGCGATAAGGTTAGTTCGATTTCATCCCCAATAGTACCTTAATGAAATCAACGCGGGAACATTGGTTTACACTTGTCAAGCCCCTCTTGAAATCAATAAACTTGAGGTATAGATTGCCGGTCAGATTAGGGACAGCAGTCACGGAGATTGAAGCCAAAGTTTCGGGGGGCTGTGAAGATGACGAGCCTTGGTCAATCTTCATGACGACACCTACGAGACTAGCAATCACCGGTTTGGTGACCTTGTGATCGATCGGAAGTCCATCCAACCAGACTATACAGCCCAGAGGGTAAGAGCTCTTGGAAGCATGAAGCGTTTTTAAGCTAAGAGCATCGATGGTAGGATGGCCAAGTTGAGTTCTTAGGAGACGATCTGTAGGGGCAGATTTTGAATCAACGCAAGAGCTAGCAGGACGTGGTTCATTTGGGAGGGTTGAAGTGAGGGGCCCGGGAGTGGGAGCCGAGAGGTGGGATTGACTATGAGAGGTGAGTGGTGGGAGGTCCGGAGCGATGGCCGTCGAGCCAGGGGTCGAAGACTGAGCTCGAGTGGATGAAGCTGACTTGCGGATGGCTAATGCTCGTGGAAGGAGCATTGGGCGAGCAGGGATGGGAACCGATGGGCGGGCATTGGGCAATCGGGAGCCACCGAGCCAGTTGGCAACACATCCACTCTACCCCCAATTGGCGCCGGGCGGTCATCGCGGCCCACAGCGACACCTGACGTTTCTCAGATGTCTAGCGACCCGCCATCTGAGGTTGCAGCATCCTGACTCTGCAGCCCTACTCATTCTTGCCCCACTCGCTTTCCTCTCATCAGTCCACCCTGTCTCGTCTACTTGGTCCCATTGCGAATCTGAAGCTTCTCGTTCTCCTTCCAGTTTGAAATACTGGATTAAAATCATTAACCCCGCGCAGACCAATACCTATCAGCTTGGAAGATTGCCAAATATTGACTGGTCAATCTATCCCCACTGATGTCATTTTTTCTTCCTTTTCTTGAATCTTCCCCTCCTCCCCAAACTTTCATTCATCAAACAAGAAAAAAGATTCCAAATTTTCTGATTGAAATAAAAACTCGAGCTTCTACTTTTTTCTTTCAGAATTCGAATTGAAGTTTTTTTGAATTCATTTGCCAATTCTTGCTTTTTCCTGTTTGTTTGGAATAATATTTTGAATCCTCTTCATATTGTGGTCCCATCTGTCCTTTGATTTTATCAATCAAAAACCTAGAATTCCTCCTAAAATTATTTTAAATATCCTTTTTCATTTCTTTCAGGCATAAAAACTTGGGCAGTGCCCCTTGTGATCTTTGAAGATTGATCAAGAAAGCCAATTTAAACGTATTATTAACTCAACAGATTTACTTTAAATGCCTGTATTTTCAAATACACAAAACCACAATCTCCTGCATATATTAAACATTTAGACAACCCTAAAAATTTTTAAAAAAAATCCTTTTTTTTTCAAGACAGGATTGGTAAATTTTGCCAAGATCTTGGAAAAATCAACCCATTCTCAATCCCAACATCAATTTCAGCTATATTAATTGGTTTCTACAGATTTTTGTATGTGTTAAAAAAGATTAATTATTTTTTTTAATGGCTTCGATTGGGAACAGATACTGATCAAGAAATGAGATATTTTATTCAAATAGAAAATTGACCATATCAAAAGGGTTCATTTTCTAAATTTCAGTGTAGAGAGATTTTTCCAGAAGCAAAAAGAAATAAGACCAATTTTTGAAGGTATCCTTATTGCTTCTTCTTCTTCTTTTTTTTGATATTTTTTGATACAGATGGAAGAAATACCAGTGAAAATCTTGTATGAAAGGATATGATTCCACTATCCTGTCTAAATATACCACCATCCCATTGCAATAAAACTTCTCAAATGTGCATTTCTGGGATCATGCTGAATCCAAACTTGTTTAACAGCAATGAATTTTTTTTCAATGAATGCAGTTAAAGAAATTTTTGGTGGGAACAACAGTGCAAACCAACTGAACATGGGTTGTAATTGCAATGGGGAAATGAGATATACTGGGAAAATACTGACAAAGGGGAATTTCCAGAAATCCTTCCACAATGTGAATTATTATTTTTTATTTGAGGTTTAGCCTTGAAGGAAGTACCATTAATGGCCTTGAGGTTAAAAAGAGCTTTGAAAAATTTAAAAAGTTATTTATCTCATTTAAGGAATTTTCTAAAGGCCTCAGTGTTAATTATCATAAAATAAAAGTTAAATTAGCAAAGGAAAAATGGGGTCTTTCCAGGGTTGAATGTGTTTTTAGATGATTTGAATCAATTCAGTGACTCAAGAATGTAATCAGTTTTAATTCTTTGGGTGAATTTTGTGGGATTTTTCAGGAGGTTTGAGTGGTATTTTTATAACCATCTGCACTCTTCTGGAATTGATTTGATTTATAATTCTCATTAAAATTTAATATTTTTCTAAAATCACACCTCTTTCAATGAAAGGGGTGATTATCTTAATTTTAATTTACTAAATTTGCACCTTCTGGCATGTTTTCCCACCCCAGGAAGGTGTGAAAAACCTAAAAGGGCATTCCAATAAAAAAACAGTGTTGATATAGACAACTAATGTTGTTCACACCTTTTTAATTTTTAAATGGGTTCCTGGGGTTCGAGAAAACTCCTTTTCAGGATGTGGTGAACCTCCAAAGGCATGTAAACAGTAATTGGGGCCTTTGAGAGCTAAATTAAGGCCTTCAGACTCCTGGTTGGGTCTTTCTGGGGTAGATTTGTTGGATAATCAAAATATGGACAACAATTAACTTAATGTAACATTTAAAAATTTAACAAATATAGTTTTTTTTGCAAGCAATTAAAATCAGACCTCTGATTTGAAAAAAAAATACTTCATCCAACATAACAAAAAAAATTATGAGCTTTCATTTCCTGTACACATAATGAAATCTTTCCAGTGGAATATAAATACCTTTGTACAAAACATAAGAAACATACAAAAATTTTCAAGATAACTCTTTGATGAGTTTAATTTGCATATTTGAGTGTTTTAGTTTTTTTTTGAAAAAAATAACGTCAATTCCAGAAATAATTTTGAAAAATTTGAAAAAAATACTTCTTTGAAGTGAAATTAAAGATTTGAAATGGAGTGTAAATACCTTGGTAAAAATAATGAAAGGAAAATTCAAAATAATACATATATCTACTTCATAAGAAGAATTCCAAAAGTTTTCAAAATTTCAAAAAAAAAAACATCAAGTACAAAATCAAAAATATCAGATATCAAAAATTGATTTCTTTGAATAAGAATTCAAATCTTCAATGAAATTCAGATACCTTAAATCCAAAATAAAAGCACATAGAAAAAATCTACATATATCTATAGTATGAGGGGAATTCAAATCTTTTGAGTAATTGCAAAAAAAATCAATTTTGTAAAATAATAAGAAAAATAAAATCAAAAATTTATTTGATTGACTAAAAATTATTATTCATGATGAAATTTAGATTACTTTGTACCAAATTTAAAAAATGGTTCAATTGAGATGCATATAAATTTTTCTTTTTTTGAGGTGAATTCAAAGATTTTGATAGATTCCAACCAGAAATTTTTGAATTATGAGAAAAAATAAGAAATTCTTATGTCTTTTGATGTAAATAAATTGTTTTTCTATATTTATTTGATTATTGTTGCACTTTAAGAAGTTTCTTTTGAAATTTTTAATGGTATTTAAATTTTTCTTATTGATTAGGTTTATATTTAATTCTGTATTTTTTGTAAAAATATATTTACATTCCATCAGAAACAATAATTTTTATTTAAGGAAATGAATTTTGAATTATATTATTCCTATCATGTTCCTCAATGATTTTTTTTTTTGGAATCTTTGAACAGATTTTAATTAATTTAATAATATAGGTATATTCAGTATTTTTCTATTTCTTCCAATGATTGTTTTAAGGTATTTAAATCTCACTAGAAATTTCAATGCTTATTCAAATAGATTGATTTTCAATATTTGATGCTTTTATTTTTTTACTTGATGAAAATTCTGTTGAGATATTCAAGAATATTAAAATTCTCTTTATGAAATGGACATACTGATTATTTTACAATTTTTTCTTATGCTTGGTAATAATTTATTTAAATTTCATCAGAAAACTTGAATTTTCTGCAACTAAACATTTTTTCATATTTTTCATAATTATTTATGTAATGGATATTATTTCTGTTTGCAAAGGGTTAAATATGTGGATTCCTCACATAGTTATATTTATAATTTGATTGTGTTTTATTATTTTTGCTAAAAAGGTGTTTATATTCTGCCAGAAGTGTTCCATCCTGTGTCAATAAACTGAAGTTTGATAATTTTTCTTATTTTACTTACATTGGATGGAGTGTTTCTTCAAATTTTTGCTTAGATTTGGAATCCTTGCAGAAAATTTATATTAAACACATTTGTACATATTTCATTAATTCAATTTGTGTACATAATTGGATTCTGCTAAAAAAATCTAGCCCAGACATAATTTAGACCTCCAAGGCCTAAATCAATGTTTACAGGCCTTTGGGGACCTAGCACATCCTCAAAATGAATTTTCTCCAACCACAGGAACTCCTTTAAACCTAAAAAATAGGGTGTATCAGAGTTAACCAAACCCACTATTTTTTAATGGTGGGTTCCAACCCAAATCCTCTATTTAAAAAACACCATTAAAAATCAAAAAAAAAAAACACTTATTTCACATCAGGCGTGTCAGAGTTACCTGAAAATAAATGGGGTTTTTCAGGTAAAGTATTTGAGTGCTTTCACTACCTCAACCACACATCAGTCCATGTCATACACCCCTGGTTTCCAACCTCAACTCCCTCTACCTCCGCCCTCATTGGAAAAATCTGATTCATCATTCTCATTGCTGTGTCACTCTCATCACTTATTGCTCTCATCACTTCATCACTCTCATCACTTATCACTCTTATCACTTTAAACCTCTCATTACTTATCACTCTCATTGCTTATTTCTCTCATCACTTATTGCTCTCATTTATTGCTCTCATTAATTCCTTTCACAAGGGCTGCTGACATGCATGCAGGGCTTGGCACAAGGGGAAACTACTCTCAGTAGACCTTAGAGACAAGTACATTGGGGGGTGCTACAAGGAGCAGAGTAAGGGTTAATTCAAGATAAGGTGCTGGATGAAACTTTCTGGGATAGATTCCTAGTAAGAAGCAGTAAACTGATTTCTTTGGGGACAATCAGGAGGGAGGAAGAGGAGGCCAGTTTAAATAGACAAGAGCTGGAAGTACAACAGAGTTACAGTTGGTTGGAGCTCAGACTACATATATAATGGCTAGGGAGTAGTCTAGGCAATGGAGAGGGATAATCAGGTATGCTACTACATCGGGATAGGCTGCTTCTACATTGGGGCAAGGTTACAGGTCTGGGCTGTCTAAGTTGGGATTTTACAGTCAAAGGATGTACAGTGTACATGAGGGTCATAACACTATTTACTAAGTAGAGAGAGTATAGGATAAAGTATGCAAGCGGATGTACATAAGGATTCCCAAAGGATAAGCCATGATGAAGTATGGGATAGACAGGTAAGTAAATTTAGAGGATATACAGACCTGGGAGATGAAGTATGCGCAAGCCTATAGAGTCTATCTGTCTGATGTATGAGGTTAAACTATATGTAGATATGTACTGCATGAAGATCCTGAGGATATGTAGTTACTGAAGATATACTGATATAATTCTCCTGAGCCCTGATCTTGAAGTTCCTTGGCAAGTAGATTAGAACTGAGGTTTAGACTTAGCTTTCTGAGGGTAGACTGAGTTAGGTGTCAGTATGAAAGTACCCCCTGGTGAAAAGGAGGGAATCTCCTGAT
The DNA here is from genome assembly GCA_025617555.3 of Puccinia polysora. NCBI lineage: Eukaryota > Fungi > Basidiomycota > Pucciniomycetes > Pucciniales > Pucciniaceae > Puccinia > Puccinia polysora. The sequence continues at coordinate 19,210,356 of CM062632.1, forward strand.
GAGCATAAAAGAACAGGTTTAAGAGGTCATCTAGTCTTGTTTCCTTCAGTCATGTCTGAACTAAGATTCCCTTCACCATATTTACAACCTTTACTACCATCAAACCTACTACAATCCTTATCTTCCAATAACAGATTCCCCACACCAACCTAAACCATGGAAAAAACCAAAAACTAATACCCAGTTCAGAAATACTATCCAAGTTGTGAAAGATGAATCAAAATGGACAGAATCTGCACCACTAGCATCAAGCACAATTCAACCAAGTTTGAAATTTTTTGAAAGTATGGCAGGGCTTGTGAGATGGACAAGCAGAGCAGAAAAGCCATGGGGCCAAATTTGTGGGTTCAGGAGAAAATTCAACCATTTGAGATGAAAGAGGCCCCAGACAAAAATGCCATGACATTGGCTTGCTCTTCCAGGTTGACTGCTGAGTCAGATGAGTTTTTCTTTTTTTTGATTTTATCTGGAGTTTAGGATGCTGATAGTCAATTTTTTATTTTTTTTATTTTAATTTTGATTGATGCAGGAGCTTCTGGAGAGAAAATATTTTTAAAACCAGTAGATTTGTGCTAGACGGTGCGTCAAGGTTGTGCAAGGATGAGAGAGGATAGGCGTTCATTAGGTGGGGAAATCCTTTGTTAGATTTGGACAAAAGGTCTTGCAGCAGTTTTTGGGTTTTAATAATTTTTATTTCAGGTTTATTGTTAAACACTCCAGGAAGGTCTACCTCCTCACTTCTATGACTGGTTCAGACCCCATTTTTACTTTATCTCTAGGGGATTTGCAGAAGTTTTAGGATCTAAAAATTGCCTTTACCAAGGCTCCTATTCTCAAAAATTTTGATTTCTCTTTAAATAATCATATGGAGACTGATGCTAGTGACTATTCCCTAGGGGATGTGCTTACTCAATTCTCTCCTGATGGATCCAAGTACCCATGACAGCAGAAAATTGGGCAGTTCCAAACTGAAATATCCAATCCATGATAAATTGTTCCTAGCCATTGTATTGGCTATCAAGATCTGGAGGGCTTACCTTCTAAGCCTTACCTTTCCCTTTGAATTTCTCAATGATCATTTGTATCTAAAATATTTCATGGCCTCTAAAGCCTTAACATGCTGCCAGGACCAGTGGGCTGAGTTCTTGTCCAAATTTGACTTTACCATAGTCTATAGACCTTGGAAGCACTCTATAGTTCCTGATATCCTGACATGTTGAGACAATGTTTACCCCAAGGGGGGGATGCCCTATGCAGAAAAGAACCCAGATAATGTTAAAAAAATCTTGAAACAGACGGGCTTTGAAACTTCTAGAATTTTTGTCCTTTCCACAACACAGGTTGATGGACAATTGGAAAACTTAATTCAATCCAAGCTCTCAAAAACCTAAAACCAACAGATTATTCAGAATTTACATAAAAATGATAAAGTAAAGAGTTATCTGATAGATTCAGACACTGGTCTTCTTATCTTTCAGAATAGAATATTAATCCCCAAGGAAGACAAACAATTACAAATATAATTCCAATGGTTGGAATAAATTTTATAACATTTTAAATCAGCTCAAATCAAATTTAACCACAGGCTAAAATAAAACTAAGCAGCTAAAGGAACCTCAAAGCTGAAAGTAAGTAGAATACTGGAAATATATTAAAATCAAATGCATAAAGAGCTTGAATGAAAATGTTTACAATTTTCAATGAATTCCAACCTATCTATTTCAAAATTATCATTGCCATCTTACCAAGGCAAAAAAAACTCAAAATCAGTCAAATTTGATTTTAGTTGTTATTTGAACTCTCAACTTCAATTTATTTCTCATCAAAATTTTTCCTTTGGATCCTGATTTACACCCTTATACAGAAGAAAAAATATCAATTGTAGAGAATTTTTCAATTTTTTTTTAAATTCATCCAGTAATTGCTTTTGGAGAGCTTTGTGCTTCTTAAGATTTTTTTTTTGTAGAAATAATTTGATATTATGTTAAAATATCTTAAACCATGAATGATAGTAAATACATGCCTCTTCTTGAACAATTGATTTAGCTTTAAATAAATTCCTGTAAAATAATTGACTTTTTTAGGTCAATCAGTCCCATTCTTCTTGTCTACTTATTGTACATTCTCAGGCCAAAAGTATGTTTCTTTAATAAACACACCATTTCAAATGAAATTCTTAATCAAAAGAAATGTTGGATTTTATAACTCCAACACAAAAAAATTTTCCTTCTTTCCCTATTTCCATAAATTTTCTTGGAATGATATCATAAAAATTGAACAAGATTCACTCATTCTTCAACCTTCTACTGAAGATCTGGGAACATAAGGAATTCTGATGCTGGTGGAGAAATTGATGGAAGATGTAACTAAAAGTGTAGTACTAATGGTTCCTCATTATATTTAAGAGGATCCCTTATTCAAATAGGCAAAATGATTGAGGTCTAATGCTTTTTGAAATGATAATATATTCCTATATCTATTTTTAAGATTTAATTTTTCCTCCCTAATTTTGAATTTGAGAGTGTGACACAAAATAAAAAGCACCTTAATTAATCATTACTTTCTACAAAAAAAAACATCTACAATATCAAGGGGCCATCAAATTTGCCTTGATTCAGCATTATTCTCCCTATATATTTACACCTATTGAACTAATTTGGATCAGGATACATGAAATTTGAAACTATTTCAATTTTGGTAATCTGTCACACCTTATTCATTCATTGAATAACCATTCAAAATATGAATTTTGTTCTAAAGGAATTTCTATACTTCAAATTGATTCATCATCACCAGAATTTGATCTGCTTAGTCCCATAATTAATCATTAGGTCTGATTTAATTCCATCACCCTTGCACTTACCACCAATAATTAATGAGCAATTTACATCACCCAAGTTAAGAAATCTCCTTTAAATCACTTTAAATCTGCATCTATCTCAATATAAATTTGTTCCTAGCCAAGAAGATATCTAGAATGATTTGAATGAATTAATCAATATTCATTCTTGATTCTGTATCACTTGTTGATAAAATTCTTTCATTAACCTCCTTATTTAGGTTCTAATCTTTGACTCAATTTTCAGATTCTTGAACTTGACAAACAAATTCCTTCCCTGTTATAATGTTTCCTCAGTTAGTTAAGTTCATAAAATCTTGTTTTTTTTCTGAAGTTTAAGTATTACTTTGGTCTTTTACCAGTTTAATTATTGATAAAAAAAATCATTGAAAACTTTTACTTATCTTTGAAGATCACTTTGAACCTCAAATTAATTAATTTAAAATTCAATCACTTTGAGGCCTCTTCTGTGCTGATTTTCCTCATTTGAAAAAAAATCATCTAAATTCCACTTCATCCCTAAAATTAAATTTTTTTATGTGTTAAAGGATGTAGTTGTTCCATTTATAATGTTATCATTTTAAATATTTGGAAATGTGGGAACCATTTTGGCTGTTTAAGGGTATCAAATTCCTAATTTAATTTTTTTTCCCTTTTCCAATATCAGAACTCTGAGTGAAAATTGATGGAGATCAAATTTGGATAAATTGAAAAGTGCTTTAACCAGATGATGTGGGATTTTTTTTATTATAAAAAACATGCACCTACTGATTCTCTTTATATATTCAATTTTTTGCTTCCATTGGAACACTTGAGATTCTATTCAATTGAAAATTTTAATCCAATTTCCACATATATTTATGGTATAATCAAGCATTAAATATAAATTTTACTGGGAAACCTGTCTCCTTGGGCCAAGTTTTGTTTTCAGGGGACAGGTTTACAAAGAAATGGGAACATTAAGATTGGCTTTTTTTGTGTGTGGGTGTCCCCCCCCAAAAAAAAGAATGGCATTCTCTTCCATTCCAGGTTTTTTTATCCCTTTTCCTGACAAGAGGATAGGTCAGAAAAAGAGACTAGTGCAATTATCCTTCACCCCACCATTGAGATCCTTTTTCCAACTCCAAAGCTGCTCATCACTTGCCTCAACTCTCCCAAGTTTTGAGGTTATAAGTTATCCTTCTCTCATATATATTTTTTAAATCATTTTACTTTTTTTTCAATTTGTTTTACTAAAAAAAAATTATTCAAGTACTTTTTATTGGTTATTGTTTAGGGGTTTTCTTCAGATCATCATGCCAACAACAGAAGTCAACAAACTCCCCTTCTTTGAATCATTTAACAAGATCTTCCAATCTTCCAATGAGATTTTACTAGCGATTGAAATTAATATTGAGGCTGAAAGTTCTTTTTTTTCCCAAAAATTACTGTCTGTCCCCCTTTTGGGGAAGGGGACAGACAGCCTGGGAAGAGGTGCCAAAGATGTGAGCAAGGAGACAAGAAGTTTAGGCTAAGTGTATGTACATACATACAGTTAATGAAGGAAGGGGGGCCAAACAATGCAGGGAGGGGGTGGTTCAGTGGGAAGGGGTGCCATGAATTTGGGTCAGGCAACAGTTTTCCTGGGAAAAGTACTATACATCCAAGTCCCAGTTGAATTCAGACCCAAATGGAATGGGTTTGTTATGAAGCTCAAGAAGGCAATGTATGGAACCAAGTCAGCGGCTTGTTGGTGGCTCCATTCCAGGCTGATGATCAAGGAAATAGGACTTATGTCATGTGAGTTGAAGGACTCTGTACGTATTTATGTACATATTTAAATACATCTGTTGCAGTGGATTGGATGAACACAGCCAGGACCGGGGTCGACTCAGACTGGCGCGAGCGAGGTTGTGACCCAGCTGGAGCGGGAGCATCCCACACGGGGGGGGGTGTTCATCGGATGACGTTTGCGCAGCTGGTTTGCGTCAGCGCTTCCAGCGTCGTCCGGGCCACCGAGTGGACTCGCACGCCCGCAGCAAGCCGCCCAGCCACGGGGGCCCCCGGCCGATGAGCCAGCCAGCCCGAGCCAGTCTGTCGGGTGGGAAGCAGCAAGCGACGGTTGAGCAGCGAAAAGGCTTCAACAAGAACCAAACCAAGAGAGAGACTGGCGATAGGAACACACACATTCGATTACATAGCTCGAGTATCATTCCGGCGAAGGTCCGAACCGAGTCCAAAGAGTTCTGGTAACCCAACCTCATCATGTCATCCGATCAAGCCCAACTTCGATCTCAGGCCTTGGAAGCTTATCGTAAGGTGAGAAAGCTACTCAAATCAACAAAGCACCCTACCATCCAATCTCTGTCCGAGTTTAAACGAGAATGCTATCAAAGCCCAACTAACTCAACTTGCGCTATTTTTGATACTCGTCAAAAAAAAAAAAAAATGAATGCTACACCGGAATGAAATAGAAATTGAAAGACCATGAGAGATGTGCAGCAAGCTTGAAACGGTTGCGTTTTTCTCTCAGATCGTTAGAACAGGAATATGAGAAGTCGGAGGAGGATATCAAAGCATTGCAATCAGTAGGTCAAATCATCGGTGAAGTCTTGAAAGCCTTGGATGATGAACGATGTGAGGACGACTTTGGTCACTCGATTCTCTTGATTCACTGCCACTAGTTTCGCTAATCTTAACCTCTTGTTCCTATCTATCTATCTATCTCATTCATCATGAATAAAATAGTCATTGTCAAGGCATCAAGTGGACCGCGCTACGTGGTAGGATGTCGAGCGGCAGTCCCGAAGGACAAATTGAAGAACGGCGTTCGAGTCTCATTAGATATGACCACCTTGACGATCATGAGGATCTTGCCTCGTGAGGTCGACCCCATGGTTTACAATATGTCCACAGAAGATCCAGGATCGGCTTCATTCGCAGGCATCGGTGGATTGGCCGATCAGATCCGTGAACTCCGAGAAGTCATCGAGCTCCCACTCTTGAATCCAGAACTGTTCCTGCGAGTTGGTATCAAACCACCAAAAGGCGTCTTACTCTACGGCCCTCCTGGAACGGGAAAGACTCTGCTTGCAAAAGCCGTCGCCAACACTTTGTCAACAAACTTTCTCAAGGTCGTCAGTTCGGCAATCGTTGATAAATACATTGGTGAATCGGCGCGTTTGATCCGTGAAGTGAGTCTGTCTGTCGATGCGTTTGAATGGAGCCTGATGGCCTGAATTGAGCCATCCTGATTTACTCCTCCAAGATGTTTGCCTATGCAAAAGAACACGAACCTTGTATAATCTTTATGGATGAAATCGATGCCATCGGTGGCAGAAGATTTAGTGAAGGCACAAGTGCCGATCGAGAAATCCAACGGACGTTGATGGAGGCAAGCACTTTTAATACCTTTTAACCCATCCAAAAATACACCTGACCTAATACTTCGTCCGCTCAGCTCCTGAACCAAATGGACGGGTTTGATTATCTTGGGAAGACTAAAATAATTATGTGGGTTGCCTTTGCATTTAGGAGGACGCATGTATCTCATTAAGATGTCCTCTGTTTCTCAAAATTCAAACCTAAAAATGAATCTTGACAGGGCTACAAACCGGCCGGATACCTTGGTAAGTCCGTTGCTCAGAGCTTCTCCATGCGTTTAACCTTCCTACTTGTCAACAAGTTCTCGTTTCCCCTCAGGATCCCGCTCTCATGAGACCAGGAAGGCTTGACCGAAAGATCGAAATCCCACTTCCAAACGAGGTAGCCCGGATGGAGATTTTAAAGATCCACGCGGCTCCGATTCAGAAGCAGGGTGAAATCGGTTCGTGATTTCGATTTTCCAATGATCGAATGTGTATTAGATAATTGATAAGGGAACTATTAATTCCTGGGTACGCGTTCGTCGGATCGGGTCAATGGTACAAAACAGATTATGAATCGATTGTCAAGTTGGCTGAAGGATTCAATGGCGCTGATCTAAGGAACGTATGCACAGAAGCTGGAATGTTTGCTATCAGAGATGATCGGGACTACATCGTTCAAGACGATTTAAACAAAGCTGTCCGGAAAATCCAAGAATCGAAGAAACATGAAACCAGTACGTTCTTCAACTTTTTTTTTCTTTTGACTGGATCCAATCCGAAGTAAATCATTCCATCGAGCCTCGGCTTCCTCGATACTGATCAGACTTGTGGACGTTTCCTCTTATTTTTTGACATCTTGTTTCATTCATCTAGAGATGGAGTACGGGGATGTGTAATTCCTACTGTTTGGATGTTTTTATTGTAACACCTGTTATTTGACCCGTTTCTAAATGATGAAGTTTTTTTTTTTTCTAGAGTAGGTTCAAATACGTAATTATAGTGAGCATTGGGAGCCAAGGCAAGAAATTTTGTGGTTGTTGGTATCTGTTGGAACCTTCGATAGTTTTCTTTTGGTGGAAGAATCGGCTGGGAATCACCAGTTTTGAGCTCGGCGAATGTTTTATATTGCCTGAGACTGTAGCATTCGAAGGCTCTTTGTTCCCGACCAATGGGGAAGTTGTGTTGGCGCGGGCAGGCTGATATCTTTGTGTAGATCGTGGGACGCCAAGCTACATCGTGCAGAGGAATGTTCCCGCTCACCGCAGGATGGGACCATGGTGAAGGAAAGAATAGATCACTTACGGCCCCCATCATCAAACCGAATCTGAAGCGACCCCACCAAGATACAACGAAGTCACAAACACGACCAAACAAAGCCAACCCCCCCCCCCCCCCCCTCCCCCCCCCCCCCCCCCCTGTCATGGTGGATTCGGAAAGGATTTTCGGGAAATGTTAGGAAGCAAGTGTAAAGGAGTAGACTGATTCGAAAGGAAGAATCTATCCGATCGATCGAGGCGACTCACTAAGTATTCCTACCTCGACGATCGGTCGAGAGCGGCCGGACCCATCCCCCCATGCCTCCACCCACACCCGCCAAGCTTTTTTTTTGTTGTTGCCATCTTTGAGGTTGACGAGGGCGCCGCGGGGAGCGATGGGGACTGTGAGTCGAGCTGAGAGCTCGTAGTGGGGCCATCGAAACCGGCTTGGATTGCCAAGGGGTTAATTCTCGGATGGTGATTGTAAAGATGTGGTTTATGGAAAAGGGGCCACCCGTCACTAGGCCATCCTAGTCAACATGTGCACATACATACATGCCCCGTGATACATAGAGGCTAGCTTGATTCCCATGGGGATCTCATGGAAGGTGTCCTCTAGAATTCAGAGGTGAATTCTTGGATCTCCTCATTCACTAATGATGATTTTATTAAGGATTGCCCAGCTCAGCTCAGCTATGATCGCTTATTCCAGAATGGTTGAGCTACATTCATTCATAGTTAGTACCTATCTTCCTCGTGGTTGGGTATGGATTTGGATTTCTTTGAGTACCTGCTCACTATCTTACCCATACAGATTTGATAATACTAGGAGACACCTCCAGGAGGTAAGTAGTCGAGTGACAAAATCCATCTCGATGATCTCCCATCTGACGAGACTCGTCGATTTTCTTTTTTTTATTTTTTTATTTTTTTATTTTATTTTTTTTCTTGTGGGTGATCGAATCTTTTGCCAGTGGTTCTGTTGGATGATGGGCAAGTTTCACAACTGTAAAAAAAAATTTCATGGTGATATCCTCTAGTTTATCCACCGAGCAGTCTGGTTTAAATTTCCCAAGGTTCTATCTCTGGATGAGTGTCCTGAAGAGCAGTTGTTGTGGCACGCTTCTGAGACATGCTGGATGTGGTCGGTCCTCTTGCCTGAGTACTATTACACTGGGATGTGGATGTCTATAATATACTAGACCATCCCATACGTTCAACCTTCCTCATTTTTGAGGTTTTGGAAGATCAGAAACAAGCCTGTTGATGAGTTCTGGTTAAGGAGATGAGCAGTCCATGAGGGTTTATTAATTTCTTCAGATCAAGATCATAGCTATCATTTAAAGATTCATAGAAGGCTCTATCTACTTCAAAGATGTGAATCACCATGATAGGAGCTTCTAAGCTGCACATGTTAATTTCCATGGTGAGTGAAATGCCAGTATCTGCAGAGTTGCAAGGGCAACTGGGCAGAGCATTCCTACTCAGACCATCAGCATTCTGGTGTTTGGCTCTAGACTTGTGTATCCTAGCTATCTTTCCTCTACACTGTTGAATCAATAACTTTCACCTGTGCACATACATACCTGCTAGGGTTCTTTATGTTCATAGGAGTTCTGAAATCATTGCATCCAATAATTCATGACTTCAAATTTGGTTCCTTCCAGATAATAATGTATTTTTTTATAGAGATCATACTAGAGAAAGACATTCCATCTGACAGACTCCATATCTCTTTTCAGTATCCTTGATTTATCTGGAGATAAATAGTACAGATTTCTCTACAGTTTATTAATCCTCAATGATGAGCTTGTGTAGAACTGCTCCTAAACAATTCAGTCTGGCCTCAATATATTGTTTGAATGGTTTGGAATAACCTGATTAGATCATACCAGAAAGAGGTAGAGGAAATCACCCTTTTTTGAGTTATGTTATGTGTATTCTCTGATCCTTTCAAGAGTCACCTCAAATACTTTATTATTGTTCCAGATTTCATATAATTTCTTAGTCAGAAAGGCAAACTTTGGTATGTGTTGCCTATAGTAGCTGCAGAATCTGATGAAGGATGATAACAAAATCATCAATGTATACCATCATTCATCCTTGTTTAATGAATAGTCCTAGTACTGCATTCATCATAATTTGGAGATAAGATGGGACATTCTTAATACCAAAGGGAATTCTGAGGTATTCATATATGCCCAAATGGTAGATAATCCTCATGAAATCTCCCTATACTTTCAGAGCTGATAGGTATTTTTGTGTCATCCTTTCAAAATATCCAAGGTGATTATATACTTGGGCTTGGATAGATCATGAAGGGAATGATCAATACTGCTTATAGGATAGAAATCAGACTCTGTCTAGTTCTTCAACATTCTAAAATCTCCAATCATCCTGTATTTTTCATTTTAACATGATATTATTACTGGGTTAGTAATATCCACTTTTTGATCATGACCTAATTTACCTAATACTTGTGGGTGTATGAGATCCTGTTCTTTCAGGAAGCTCTATATTTTTGACTAAGGGGGTAAGCTTGCCTCCTGAAATTGTGGTAATAAGGAGGCTCTATGTTTATATTAAACATCATATAATATTCCCCATAGAGTGGTATTTTGTACAGAAAGCACTTTGGATTTCAAAACATACAGTCAGTATGTATTCTCTCTGATCTTCAGTCAGCTTGGGGTTAAAAAAAGCTTGAGAGAAATATTTTTGGTTGAATATTTCTATGCAATTTTGGTATACATTGTTAGGAGGAGTGGGCTGGATATGATAAATTTTTAACTTCTTGTACCAGTTACCTCCTATGGTAAAAGATCTTTCTTTACTTTGGACTGCATCTATCCCCTCAAGGCAAAGTGTATCATTCCTCAGTAAAAGGTAGTTGCAAATTCTGTTGTGCAATATCACAAATTATGATTGAATTCTGAGAGATCCTTTGGTGTGGTTTAGTATCAATGGTGCAGGAGAGACTCCTACCACACTCATGTTAGAGTTAAATCTGCTGAATTATGCCTAGCTTCCTGGTAGTAACTTATCTTTCCATTCAGGAGAACCTTGAGCAAAGAAACTTGAACTGAAACAAGAGCAGAAAGCACCACCTTCCAAAACTATTTTTACTGTTTGGTCAAGATATAATCCAGTGGCATAAAAATTTTTTACTATAGTGTAACTTGGGCCTATTTTTGGACTGGAAGCAATATTTTATTCTTCAGAGATATTTTTAAGATTCATGGTTGAATCCCCTTTTTGTGGCAAGCTGGATTGAAAGTTTAAATATTTGATGGTTTATTCATTACAATCTTACCAAGGATTCTCTTTTTTTGTTCTGGAGTCTTCTTGGGGTCAAAAATCATTAATTTTGGACGGATAACTCTGATTTTTGGAAAAAAAATTCTTTTTTTTTTGGAGATACTCTTTGTATTTATACAATTAATACCAATAGTATCTTTCAGAAAATTGATTAGGTTGGAAAATGTTGATTCCATGCTAATCCTACACCTGGCATAGTGATTGAGGCTTATAGTAAATTTTTTCTGAATTATTAAATTCCTCTCTTTCTGAACTGATGTATGTGAATTCAAGCCCTTTATTCTTCCATAGGCATCATTTATGTGACTTGCCTTTAGTTGGATCAAAGAAAGAAGTTTCAAAGGTTTTCATCATCTTCTTTTTCAACATTTTGGATCCAAAGTTGTATTTAAGAAGCTGTTCCAAATAGTTCCAATCTATGTATATTAATTGTTATATTTTATTGATAAAAAAATCTAGAGGAAATCATTCAAACACCCTTGGTATTCTTACTAAATCCATTTATTCAGGCAAGTCATCAGAGGAATTAGTCTAATTAGTAAATTCAAAAAAACCTAAATGGTTTTATTATCCTTCTCTGAAGGTTTTTTTTCATTCATTTATGAGGAGGTAGAGGATTAAAAGACTGATCCATGTCCAGAATAGGACTTGGTCCAAATTTTTCAATTCTACTAATTCAATTTCTGGGTAGTTTGAAGGGAGTAGAAATTGGTCTGGGAGGTTTGTGTTCATCTGTTGTACTCCCCAGGAGGTTTTCCAAACTGTTTTTGATATCTCTGGTATCATTCTTTCTCAATTTTAACTGGAGCTCCATCTCATCACTTATTTTATCAAAATTTTAATACAGCATCTTCAAAAATTCATTGGTTATAATTTTCAGTTATTTCTTAAATGGCTGGAGGGCCATTATCATATCAAACTGCATATTGAAAAGCATCTTCCATGTTTTCTGGTTGCTGACCACTTTAGTTTAATTAATATTTACCTTTAATTTTTAAATTTGGTATCTTATTCCAGAATCAAAGATATTCTGATAAATCAAAAATTTAATTTGGTCAGGATTGAGATTTTTGAATTTAGAAGTGAAAATAGAGAATTCATCCATTTGTTAATAAATTACATCCAACCCTTTGCATAAAATTTTTAAAATCTGTAAAATATCATTTGAAAAGATATTGAATAAAGGAAAAGTCTCTATCAACCATATAAATTCTTCCATTTCTGGGCTAGATCTATCATTTTCCCCTAATTTGTTTTTTGGGAAATTGACTTTCTTTTGGTTGAATGATCTCTTTTTCTTGAGATCTGTATATTTAATGGTGGAAATCTTATCCCAAGGATTCTATACTCTTAAATAAGCTTCCACTTAATCCCCGTTTATTTTTTTTCCCAAAGGGGTATATGGGAAGCTTCTTCCTGAGAACTGAATTCCTTGATTTCTGTCTTTGCCTCCCTGAACTGGGCTTATTTGTAACCTTCCCTTAGCTTGGCATGGTGTTTGACCAAGCTCATAATTAAATCTTCCTTGGCTGTTTCTAAGGGAAGGTGAGATGGGCTCAAATCTGAAGGCTCCTGGGATTCCTGGTTCAATTTGAATATCAAAGGTTTCCCCAAAATTACTTTAGGGTAGTTGGTAATTACATGGCTTGGAATCTCTGTATCCACCAATTTTTTATGTGCAGGTTTGAGTCCCCTCATTGCAAAAATTGTGTCCACTGATTTGGGAGGGTGTTGTGGAGAGAATAGTTCAATAGGATGGTACTCATCCTGATTTGTAGGCTTTTGGCCTTTTTTGATTCATTTTGAACAATCTCTTAGTATTTTTACAAGGTAATTTAAAGACAAATATATATGTATATGTATGTTAAAAAAATGGCTCAGCCAAATAATATTTAGCTTAAAAGTTATAAAAAACTCATCAGGGATGTAATTTTCATGGGGTGAGACTCCTAAGGGACCCCAACGGGTTCCAATGAGACCTTGATACCAATCCAAAGTAGTAGGATTTCCAGATGCCTCAGGGATGTCTTAATCATTGAGATCTAATCCAGGGGTATTTGGTATGTTCTTTCTTGGTGCATTCACTAATTAAAATAAATAAAAAAACAGATGATTTTGGAGTTTTTAGTATGTAAATTCAATTTTTTACAATTATTTTTTTTTTAAAAAAAAAAGAAATAGTAAAGAAATAAAATATTTAAATGCTTGATTTTGATTTTTTCTTTTTAAAAATATATATGTATATATATATTCAAATTTTTGGTGCAAGAGTCACTCTTAAGTTTTGAAAGTAATGAGGCCATCTAGTCTTCCTTCAAGGTTCAATTTCACTTAGAATAAAATTGATCTAGAGTGATTTTTCAAAGTCTTTATCCTGTCAAACTTTCAGATTATGTTCTTCTATCTTCAATCTTTCAGAAGGCTAACAGCTCCAATTAAGTTGGATTTTAATTCTTAATGAATTCTTATTCCCATCTTTTAATCAGTTTAAGTTAATATTTTCAGTTAATTCTGTGCTGGTCTTTAGATCCATCAGATAAGAATTGATCATGATATTGGTCAGATGACAATTTTTTTTTTTCAAAAAGAAAAAGAAAATTAAAATATTTTTGGTGTACAATACAAAAGTTTCAAACTGAAATAATTTTATACTAATCCAAAAGAAGATTGTTTCCCAGCCAGACCCCCAATTTCCAGCTTACTCATATGCCAAGGGCCTGCCTCCCTTTGAGCCGCTAGAGGTGATAGGTGTCTGAGTACAAATCAATATCCAAAAAACAATGGGAAAAAAAAAGAAATATACAAAATAAATATGGATATTTGAAATGTAAGGTGCTGGCTTGGAATAAGTGTGGGTGATGTGTGTGTGTGTGTGTGTGTGTGTGGTGTGTGTGTGTGTGTTTTTAAAAAAAAAGAAGGTAAAAGAGTAACCAAAGATTTCTATGAGGATCTTGAAAACCCCCAACTTTTAATTGTATTATATCCCCCCTATTGCCTGTGCATGCACCTGTGAAAATTGAGAACTTTTTTCAAACAGAGAGGAAGTATCAAAAATTAAAAATAGTGTATGGCTGTCTTGTGGTAGCACTCATCCAAAGCAGGAGCTTACTGGTTAGATAGAAGTATCCAATGGGATACCTGCTGGGAAAATGAAATACTGAGATTATAAGCCCTGTTGGGGTTGAGGAGAGAGGACTTACCATGGTGCATTGGTTGAGTGAGCCTGTTGAATAAAAAGCTCAGATAAGAGCAATTGACCAATCACTTTTCTCCTTAATTTTATTTTTATTTTCTTGATCCTCAATGGTAAAATGACCTGCTTCAATCATCACTTGGGTCTGGAGTAACCTAAATAGATTCTAAAAAAAAGCTCCTAGATGTATCCCTTTCTGATTTTGTATGGATTCCTCTAGGTATCATCATAGTAGAGAGTGGCAAGGAGTCACAAACTGAGGCTAGTACTGAAGTCAGGAATAGTCCTGGAGTGGTTCTTGGCAGTACAGGCTTGATGGGCCTGTCACATGTTGGGTAATTTAATTCTCCCTGCATCTAATGTATGATAATTGTATAGGAAATGTGTCCTTTGGACATCTGATTGCTTCAATTACATGCATGTTCATGCTTTTCATGTCATGATGAATCTTCCTCAAGTTTATGGACCAGTGGATGTATGGATGTCATGGAGCAGGGGTGGAAGTGACCAATGCCTACCTGAGAGTGCTTTTTGAATCTGTTATTTTGATCATCTCATGGTTTTTTCTTGTGAATCTATACCAAACTCAGTCTTGAGGGATTTTCTCCTCAGTGCTTTTAAGTTATCCTATTGATTTTGATGGAACTTTGGATAGGCTGGCACAGTCATCCCATATCAGACATGACATGTTCCTGGCATACCTTTCTCATGGTCTTTGTTACATACATACATGCATACAATCCTCTGTGCATCTGTCATGGCCTCTACACAGCAGTCTGACCACATGCAGGCCATCAACAGACTTTTGAGGTGGCTTATTCATGCTGTAAGTTGGTTAGTTTAGTTGGGTGTATGTGCAGCTATGGGTGTGTGTGGGAATCCTGACAAGAACTTGATATGTCAACCACTTCTAAACTGTAAAGTTTTTTCAATCTCCTTTCTACTATGTTGCCTATACATGATATACATGTGAAATGTGAATATGGCCATCTTGAGCCACATGGTATTATCATACCTCCAATATCAGGCAAGTTTGATGAGCAGTAGGGATTCAGTGAGGTGAGTGGAGTGAGCCTACCTAAACTGGGCTGAAGAGCCCAAACCATGCCATAAGATTTTTTTTTCTGAGGAAACTTAATTATCCATGTGGGAGCAGAGGATTCCTTCATGATTAGTCTTTAGGTAGTAGTTGTGACTATCTATGGTGAAGCTCTGACTTAACAATTGTTGCTAGCTGACACTCATGAATGTGCATGTGTATGTATTGTATGTATTGGTGTATATCATCAACTCCAGCTCACAGCACAACAAATAAAGATCATGAAAACAAACAAGGATTAGAGATTCATGCTGGTCTTCAATTGGCAAGCCAAGATATTGAGCATGTATTCAGTACCTCCTATTCATGCAAACAGGTAACACCAACCTCCAAAACCACAAAATATATATAGAGGAATAAAACACACACACACACACACACACACACACACAAAGATTGCAGGCGTTAAATGATTGGGTTTTTGATGAGGAAGATTGGTCGAGTAGTCGAAACTATGTCGTATTGGATTTTATGCAAACTTTTTGTGCTTGTGGTTGTGATATGAGAAGAAAGAATCATATTGACCGGTCAGAGGTAAGGAGGAAGTGAGAAACATAACCAAAGGTTTGTATCACATCAAGGTTTTGATTTGATGGTCGAGTGCCCCAACCACAAGTAGCATAGCAAGAAAAAATAAATAAATCATACTCTATCACGGTTTAAAATCCCATCATTCCAGGTCTCCCGGTGAATTGTTGACTCATCATTCCAGTAGGTTGAGACTGAAGAGAGCCCATCATTGGACCACCACCATATCCGCTTGGTATACCGGTGGGCTGACCGACCATGAGGCCGTTAGAGGAACCTTGAGTAAGCATTAATCTTCCCCCAAATCCGGGTCCAATAATGGGTTGAGATTCTAAATAAATAGAACCAATGTGCCATAACCGATGAGAGAAAGTGAGCAAAAGGTTCACGAATCCGGTGACTTGAATGACAAAACGGAAAGGAACTAACCCGTATCTTCGGTGGCCTTCGCTGATTTCATGCTGAGTTCCTTTAATTGCTTTTCAATCTGCCCTATTCGATTAGTTTGTTCTCTCATCTGTTGAAGTCGATATGGCATGGTGTAATCGTTTAATGCGCTGCAGGAACAAGCCAAAGATATTGAGGAGGTTGATATGACATGGGTTACCGAAATGGGTTTGAAAGCAATCCACCACAACGAGATGTAATGAAAGTTCACGCACTGTCTCCATTGTAAATCCTCCACCACGTCCGGTCGAATCAAATCATAACAAATGTACAAACAAGCAGCAAAACATTCTTTATTGCCAATCTTGACAAAGTATTCTAGTAATTCCTCAACGATCGCGTTCGAACCAGAGCTGGCGGCGGTGATCATGGCATCCTTGAATAACTTATCGTCTTTGCTCAGCGTGATCGATTCCTCGAACTTAGAGTTCTTGGCATATAATAATGAGGCCAATCTGCGAAACTCTAATGATTCGTGACCTTCAAGCCGTTTCGCTAAACTAACTTGGTCAAAGTTTTCATGATTCGATAAGGAGTCTCTCAAGGTCGCATAATCTTCCTCTTCGATCAATAAGTCATGATAAGCTTCATTGATCGCCGGAAGGTCGAGATGTTGAACAGCAATCAAGTAGGGTTTGATCAGAGGTAAATTATCCGTCTTTTGGAAAATCTTGACGACTCGGGTGTGATCTATCCGAGGGACTAAAACCGTCAACAAGTCGGTGAGGAGAGTTGGTTGCTCTTGAAGATAGAACGAGAGTGCCTTATAGTACAACTCGACGTTGGCGACTGGATGGGAGAAAAAAAAGAATTCAGAGGGGTGAATGAGAACCGTGATCGATAATCAATCCTATCATTGGGAGAAGCAATTATGGGTTGGAGATTTGACTTACCCTTTACAATGATATCTTTGAATTGGCTATGGTCCCATGCATCAGCCGAACGTTCCATCATGGCTAGCACTGCATTATCGAATTCGTCGTAATGGACGTATAAAAACACCAGTTCTGACCACAAATGGGCTTGTTCTGTAGCCCTAATTACTTTGGGAATGTTGATCCTAGACCAGAATAGCTTCAAATGCTCCATCAAACTCGACGGCTTGTACTTTGCATAGAGAATGGAGAGCTCCGTGAACATTCCCATATGTGCACGTTCAAGCCCCTAAGAAACGGCAAACTGAGTTAGTTGTAGCAATCCCCATACTCTCACCCCACGAACAAAAAAAGTTATAAATGTGGATTACTCACTAAACCCGCTTCAAGTAGTTGCATTAACTCCTCAAAATACCCATGATTTTCGTAGAGTTTGACGAGCGCATGCAGTTCTTCAGCGTGGACGACCAAATTCAAACCACAAACCTGTGCAAGTCTGAACTCTTTCTTGTCAATACAAGCAGAATTGACTTGTTTCCAAACTTGAGTGTTGCCAGCCTTTCGAGCGCAATCAACAGCTGCCTGGTTATCACCCAGATAGATCAACGTTGTCGCCAAACGAGCCCAATTGGAGATTGCCGAGAATAGCAATCGAGCGGCTTCGTATAAACCGGCCTCAAAAACTTGTTCTCCAGCCGCAAGTTGGTCGGCCACGTTGGTCATGGATAAAAACTCTTCCATGTCATGTAGTCGGTCAGTTTTAGCGTAGGCCACGCACAATTCAGTATCAATCTTTGGCTCTCGAAGCGTCTTCCTGGCCATTTGTAGGTACCTGACCATATCTTCATGTTTGCCAGCTCGGTTGGCGGTCTCGATGAGTTCCAAGTAATTGGTAGGGTCATCAGCTTTGATATACGAGTCAATGGCATCCTTGATTCTTAATCCGTCTAACTGAGCTTTACCTAACCGACTCCATACAGCAGGCTCGTTGACTTTGGTGGCGTACTGAGCAGCCCGATCAATGCTAACGATATGTTCGACCAGCACATTCATAGCTTCCAAGTGCATCTTATGTTTGCGGAAAAGTGTAAAGGCCTCTTCAAACAACTCGTGCTCGATCGCAATCCCAGCGATTTCGGAAACATCGATCCCTTCTAGCTTATCAATATAACCCATCACTTTACCCTTCTCTGATCTAATCGCAGTTAGAATGAGAAGTTTTTTGAGATTCGCGTTTTCGCTAAAAGCCGACGGTTCGAGAACAATTTTCTCCAACAATTCAATCAATTCGATCGGCAGATCGGCGGCTAAGAAAGCTTTGACAGTCACGGAAATATCTTCAGGGTTTTGACTTTCAGGGACAGCGGTTGACACGACCTGATCAACTAGTTGACGGCGGTACATGTTATCGGGCTGTAAAACTTGACCCCATAAATCCAGTTGACGACGTTTCACAAGATAACGAGCTTGCTGCTTAAACATTGAGTTCTCATTGGTGATCCGAATCAACTCTTCATCGCAAAATCCGCGGGCATAGGCAATGTAGGCCAAGGTGGGATCCCTCTTTTCGCAGTATTTACCGATCGTTAGTGGATCATAAACAGTATTTTCCTTCAAGAAGGCTTCGGGGTTTTGGTTGCTATCAATCAAGATCTTGGCCATCGCGTTATATAAGCCGACGTCAGTTAAGCCCATGGCGATGCGAGCCTCAAGCCAAGGAAGGATCAGTTTTAAACGGTTACGTTTTTCAACTTCTTCCACCAGCTCATCGACCGGAATCGGGCCAGTCACAGATGCCAACAAATTTTTGATCATTATCTCATCTGCATCGACATCTAACAAAGCTCCAATGACCTGTGGTGCCCTTTGAGAGTTGACTTTTTGAACGTAAACTTCTATGAAGTTCGTCAGACCGTTTTGGTACAGGAACAAAACCAGGTCATGAACAAAATCAAACCGATCACAGACGATGATCAAGGGAAGCTGATCCGTCAGTTTGGCTTCTTTCAAAAAGTTCTTCACTTTTTCCGGTTGATAGTAGTTTGATTCTCGGCAGATCCTTTCAACCTCCCTAATCTGACCCGTTCTCGTAGCCGCTTGAATGTACTTGAAATGGACCTCAGGATCGGTACTGAGATTTACGATCGAGCCAAGGTAATAGTAGAGCCCCTCAAAGGTTTTAAAGGATTCAAACATTTCAATCAGTCGAGTCGATCCAAGGAGATCGGAGTACTTGGTAGCTGCTTGAATCACGATTTGTAAATTCTGGCGGATGTTGACCTTGAGCATTTCATAAAAGCAGTCGACTGTTTGATCAACAGTTAGTTTTCCGAAGTAATTCACAAGCCAATCAGTATTGAGAAGATTCGTGTGAACCAGGACGCGCTTGATATCCGAAATGTCTTCATAATGCTCCAAGGCCTAGCGATCAATGCATTAGTTTTGTCTCTTGATTTCAACTGATAGTGAAAAAGGTCAAAGTTCTTACCCGTTGCAGCAATCCTGCTTTTTCACACAAATTCGCAATACTAGGGCGGTCATAATGCGAAAACATCTCGTTACCTAAGATGGCGTCGGCGACTTGAGGGGCATTGAGAAGATTCATCTCCAACAGTTTGGTTTGAAGGTAACCCTGCTCTGGCCTGTTTTCCTTTAAAGCATCCAGGAGGAAGCTTGTGGCTTGCTGAATCATGTTTTGGCCCATAAAAATGTCCACGACTCGTTCAATGTCTACCAAAGGACCAGATTCATCGTTGATCAACGATGTTGCGAATTCGGCTCCATTGTCAGGGTTCAAACGCGTAATGTGTTGAAGCAGTGAAGCGTAATCAGGCACAAAATTGACTCTCTTGGCGTAAACGACGATCTTGTTAAATTGACCAGTCTCTGCGAAACACGCACAGACCTGATATCGCCAAAGATCAAGAGGAAAGGTTAAAGTTGGAAACTCTGCGAATGGATAAAACGAAGGAGGTATCCAAATCCTCACCTTGTTAGGAATATTGGCTCTTAGGTAGACACTCAGAGCAAGAGTCATGTCATGTGCCCGCACAATGTCACCCAGTTCCTCACTACAATCCAACTTGTCTTCTTTGAGCCATTTTTCCAAGAGCTGCTTTCGCCCTTGAACAAGAACAGGACGCGCAAGTTCTAAACTTTCGTACTTGTTTAATTTACCTCTTTCGAGAAGGATACCGAAATATTGTAAAATCGGACTAAGTTGTCCCGGTTGCATAGGCACAGCCTTGAACTGCTCGATTGTTTGGGGAGTTCTGAGAATTCCACGGGGTGAGTTGGCAGCTATCTTGGCGGCCTCTGAAAATTGACCGGACGAAAAGAGTTGTTGGAATTGTTGAATGTAAATGTCATCGGCGCCAGGTAGGTCGGCTCTGGAGGCCAGCTTAATGGCTAATTCAGGATTCTTCAAGGTGTTGAGAATGAACGGAACGATGGTCTCCTCATCTACTGTGACCGATAGTACTTGTCCTTTCCGGTTGACACCGACGATTCCCGAACTTGATTCGTGCTCGGCAGTAACAAAAATAGTTTCTCCGGATATCCGGTTCATGTATATACACGCAGCAGTTTCGACATCGTAGAGATGGATGAAGCCATACTTTGTAACCATGTAGATGATTTTATGCTTTTTTGAGACTTGCATGGCCACGGGGAAATCATTGGTAGCCTCAGGGGGGAAAAAGACGTCGACGGCCTTTTTAGCAAAAACCGGTTGACCAGCCTGATGATCGATCTCAACGATATGGAGCTAAAGAAAGCGGGATAACACCCAAGCAGCAAATGAAAAGGAATCAGTTGGTTGCGGAAAAGATCATAACGCAAGTAATGAGAACCGGAAGGCTTATTACTTTGGCGCCAGCAGCGGTCCGCACAGCGAACGCGAACAACTTGCTATCGATGGTAGCGCCATCTAAGCGATAATCGGCGAAACTGGCAGCATGGCCTTCGATCGACTGACTAACAGCACGATCTTTATTATATAGCTGCATACTGCCCTTGACCTTGAATGCACTTGGGTTACTAGGATTACCGGTGATGCCGACAAGAACCATCCATTTCTCGTCAGGAGAGGCGCGATAATTGATGATCTGATGGCCGGCGAGGTTCGGATTTCGATCGAAAACCTTCACGGGTGGACTGGTGGGATCGAGCGCTGCCCAATGATAAACAGCTGTTTCTGTGACGATGCCAAGAGTCGAATCATTGATCCACTTCCAAAACGATACCTCCTCATGCATCGCGTGGGATTTGACTTTCTGCTTCAGTTCAATGTTAAAGACCTGGAGTTGCTTCTGAGCTGAAATCGAAAAAGTGAGAGAGGGTGAGTGGGCGACCTATCAAGACGTTGGGATTGCGATCATGTGGGTGTCTGACCTCTCAAGGCAATGACTTTTTGAACGGGATGCATGATTGCGCTTTCAGCACTGATGGGTCGTCTCATTACGTTATTGGCGTCGGCCAGATCGATGATGATTACTCTAGTAACGAAGGGCCAGACTAACTTAGCATTTCCAGCGCGCAAGACAAGCCCACGTGAAAAGGGCTCACTGCTTGGCACCATTCACTTCCTCTCGGACGCAAACATAACGTTCCGATTCCATGGTAAGAGTGTTGAAGCCGATCGACGCTGAATCGACAAAGCAAGAAGTTTAACCGATAAAAGATTAACTGATGAAGAAAATATGCCCCCCACCCCAGGATAAAATAAGAAATTCTGACCTGGCTGGACGCCGAGAGCGGTGAGCTGTGATGAAGTGAAGGATGGATCGGAGGGGATTAAGTACTTGGCAAAACAATTATGATGAGATGAAAGTAAGCCGAACTTACTTGGACATGCTCACAAAATGAGATCGGCCGCTGTTCGGCCATGATGAGCTAAAGAAGGATTGGTTCGGGGAAGGGCAGGCTGAGATCAACCGACGATCGCGGACGATCGAGGATGTGAAGAGAAGTCTGATGAAATCAACCAGCCCCAAGGGTTTTTGTTTTCAAGTGGGCTGAGTTGCTCGCTAGGTGAAGGAGGAAAAATGAGTGAGGAGCACCGAGTCAAGTCAATAGGGTGAAATGCACGCAAGCGATAAGTGATACAGAACCCTGAGCTGGACGTGATCGGGAGCGTAGGAGAGGAAGATCGATGGTGAAGATGATGGGAAGCGGGGAAGATGATCGAGGATGAGCAGAGCTGGGACTCTCTTACCACTTAAGCCCCGAAGTTGGCGTTTAGGTTTTGAGGGAATGTCTATCAAGAGCGCCAAGTTCGACTTATGGAGCCAGGGAGGTGGAAGACGACGGCGCAAGGCTGTATTGGATCTCCCTACCACCGATTCCCACGACAGGCCGAGAGCGCTGAGAGGTTCTGTCAAGTACCGATAGGGGTTTCTTTTTTTTAAAAAATAAAATAAAAAATAAAATAAAGCGTTAGTTGGATCGAAGCTCAAATGAAGATAAAGGGATCCCAGTTTCGAATTCTCGAAGATCGATCGATCGATCGATCGATCGAATGAGGGATGTAGTCCGTACCTTTGGAAGGTTTTCGTAGCTTATCGTTCGAGGATCGATGATGATATGAGGCGGTCGATTGGATGATGATTTGAATGGATGATGGGAGGGGATAGCTGGGATGTCGGTAGCGGAGGAAGAAGATCCAAGCGGAAGTTGGAGAATGGAGGATGAAGATGATATTGAAGAAGAAGAAGAAGTTGACGATGACGTTGAAGTTGATGAGGATCTGATTTCTCGGTGGCCGGGGGACCAGTTGACCGTCTCCTAATTAAGAAGAGTACATAATAAATACATACTGGAGTATGGTCATACAGGGGGCGTGTCGGGGGATAGGGGGACAGACTCGGGGGAAACACCCGATCGAGGACCCAATCCAGGGATGCGATGCGATGCTGCGACTGCCACGAATCGAGCCGAACGACGACCGACGCACAACGACTACTAGGACGACTCCTGATTCAGACAGACAGACCGGCCAGCACTGCACCGGTGCGGCATCGGTGATTTTACATAGCACTTATCATCTAGCTCTCGTTCTACTAGATCACAAGCCTTTCACCAACACAGCAAGACTGATGTAAATAAATAAATCTGTATCCACAAACAAGCCGCTGGAGTAGATTTAGGGTGCGGTCGGCAACCTTGAGGCCTTGAGACTGTAACTGTACCTATGGGCAGCAGCCAAACATCCCGCGGATTTGTAACTGTAGCCTTTGATGTTGGGGGGGGGGGGGAGGAGATGCTCCCAGCCAGTGAGAGTATCTCTCCCGCGGCAGATAAACGACAAAGCTAAAGCCAATCTACCTCCCAAAACCACCCAAAAATTCCCGATCCTGCGGGTGCTATCCGCAAATTCATTTTACCTTAGGAGGTACATTGGCATGTTGGGGTGCCCCGTCTGGCAATCCTCTAACTCCCATGAAATCCTTGATATCCAATAGCATCCATGTCCCAAATATGTGAATCCCTGTTGAGATTTTATCTCCAAATCTCCCAAAAATGATTTTTCATTGCCCTTCCTCTCCAAAAGCCACCCAATCACCCCCCCCATCCCCACTTCTCTTTGCCATACATATTGCCTCTTCCACAGGTTCACCATATAGATCCCCTTTTCATTCCATCCTTCCTTCCTACAACATCAACACCATCTCCAAAAAAAGGGTTCCATTCAATTTCAATTCCTTTCCCCCATTCAAAAAATGGAAAGGCTGGATCCATTGCATTATCATCATGTGGACTTGCCATCACTTCCCCCATCTGGTGAGGCATGATTTAGAAAATTTTTAAAAATATTTATCTGTCATTTTTTTTTGATTCTCAGTCTCTTTGTCATTCTTTTTTCATCCTCAGAGCCAGGTTCACCATCACCATGCCCTGCTTTCCACCTTGAAGAAAATAAGACCACAAGCAAGAAAACCAATACTCAAATGTGCCAGTAATTATAACAATATTGATGACTTCAAGTTGTGCAAGTCATTTTTAGAGAATTGCAGGTTGATCTCAGTGGGTATGATCAGATTATCATGGGTTTTTTGGAGTGGGTTGGGATGAATTTTTTCCAGAATATACCCAAGCCACCTTGCTCTCCAACTAGCCTCAAGAACCAATGGGGAACAATCCAGGACACCACCAACAAGTTTTCTCTTTGCATGCACCAGTTTGATCAGGCCAATGCTAGTGGGGAAACTTCCCAGGTCCAAATCATGGCTTCCTCCAAGTTGTATTCTGGGCTCACTAAGAAGAATTTTCTGAATTTAAAATGCTACAACATACTTTTAAATGCACCAAAATGGTAAAAAAATATTTTCAACTTAACTAAATAAATAAAACTAAACTCCAAAAAAAAAAATGCTTCAAGCAAGGTTTAAACCACCCCACAAAACCCCTTCATCCTTGATTATCATGAGAAAATCCAGAAATCAAAGACAAATTGGACAAAAATCAGATAAGACAAACAACTTTCAAGCAAACCATCTGAATGCTTGTCCAAGGTATCCTCAAGCATTCTGATTTTGAAATGGCATGAAGAAATGTCAAAATCCCACCATAATTTGGCATCTGAAGCTGCTTGGCAGAGAAAAATTCTTCAATCCCATTTAAAAGCCCTTGAGTTGATTGATCCAGAGCTCATCATGGGGAAGGATATGTCAGACTTGGATCCTGAAACTCAAAGACCTTATTAATCTAAAATATCTGAGATTCTCAAAATGGTTGATTCTAAATACATTCAAGACACATCTTCAAAATACGACTCCTGATTGGAGTGGGGTTTTTTTAATTCAATGTTTATTTTTTTCCATTTCAATGAATATCAACTGAAAGATTGTCACACCTTGCACTTAGGAATTATTGTCTTCATCACTTCAACATGTCCTCTCCTCAGTACCATCTACCTCAGTCTATAAGCGTGACACAAATAAAGCACAACATCAATGGTGCAATCCGCTACTTCCTCTGGCTCGCGTTGACCTTCCAATCTTGGCAACCAACTCAGTATATACTTGCAAACTTTGTGGTTAACTCCATACCGGTTGGCCATCCATTACAAGATCCAATCTCCTTCCCTGGCCCATCAACAGCCTTGGACTTCCATCTTTGGTCATGCACTGTTTGTTAGTTCGCGTCTACGTCTAACTAAGCCATCATTACTGTACAGTTTGCAATTGGAATAGTCCTTACCCTGCATACACTATTACTTCTCACTTGCATTACCTTCAATGTCATTTGCTCCTGTCCCAATTCATCATACATTTGTACGCTCAGATTCTATTTTCTTGCACTTACGCCATGGCCTTGGATATGATTGTACTATTCCTTTATTTCCTATCCCGTTCCTGTCACTCATTGCCTCACCGCCTTCAACTGTAGTTAGCTCACCACCAGGTTGTATCTAGTCACTTTGAATTACCTTATAAGGGCTACCCCCTTCCCTGATGATTGTCTCCTCAGTTAGTTAATTTCATACGTTCTCACATTTTGCTACAACCTAGTTATCAAATTGGACTCAGGTTGAGTTTCCCTGTTTGGAACACTCCATTCCCTTTCCGTTTGTTGAGTGGCATCACTAAGTTTGCACTTCACAACTGAGCCTTGCTATTTTCACTTGCCCTTGCACTCAGCATTCCTCCACGCTCACGATCATCTAAGAATTGCCCTATAGTATGTGGGGTGGTTGTGTGACAGTAAATTAACTAACTCAACTCATCTGTTGTAGCTTGCCAACCTATAGTAGACTTCTTCTTCTCAATTTCATGTACTTGCTCAACCAGGAATGCTTCCCTTGCCCCTTACAATGATGATATCCATCAGGTAGGGAGAACCAGCGTTCCTCGGGCCCAAAAACCCTTAGATCCCGTTCCTCCTTCTAAATCACCATCTTTTGAACCCCTTGATGATCCTCGGACTCCTCCATGGGATTTTCCGATGGACCCTCTTGCGGAATTTGCAGATTCTGACCATTCTTCCAATGAAACCTTGACTTGTGGTAGACCAGGGGTTTGCACTACTGCTCCCAAGCCCAATGCTTCAACCCTGCTTTTGACATTGGTCCAGGCCCTCACTCATGGTGCCCCGCAATCTAGTCCAAGTACTCCTAGCTTTTGCACCCTGGGCATGAAGCAACCCAATCACTTTACGGGAGAACACCCTCATAATCTTAGATCCTACCTACAGTCTTGTAAAATCATCTTTTCAAATGACTCCAACAATTTCCCTTCCAATAGGCATAAAGTTATGTATGCTTTGTCCTTCTTAGGAGCTAGAGCCTTGCAGTGGTTCAAACCGTACCTCAAACATTTGTCCAGCGACAGTCCCACTTGTATTCTCAACAACTGGGACAGGTTTGAGCAACAACTGTTCACCCTGTTTGGCAACCCCAATGAATTTTGAAAAGCCAAATACAAACTTAATAGTCTAGTTATGAAGGAAAATAGTAGAGCTTCTGTTTATATTTCTCACTTTCAAACCTTGCAGTCTTGCATCCATTGGAATGAGGCTGCTATTCTATTCCATTTCCAAAAGGGTCTACCGGCATGCTTAATTGAACAGCTTGCAGTTGGGGGGCATAAGACAACCTTGCTCCAGCAGCTAATCAATTGAGTGATTGAGCTTGAAAATGGCTAGGCTATCACAACAAGAATTGCTCTTGGCAAAACAACCATGGACCGTCCACCTTGGCTCCAAGGGTGGACAACTCCTCAAAGCAAAACGCAAGGAACCCAAAACCATCCAAACCAACCCCGACTTTGAACTCCAACTCAAAAGGGAAAACCGTCACCAAAACTCCAAAGTTCTTGGACAAAGAAACTGGAATGCTACGGAACAAGAATTGGCTACGGAGGGAGAAGAATGGACTGTGTATGTATTGTGGAGGAAAACATGATTTCAACAGCTGTGCAAAGCGGTTAGCGCGTGAAGTGGCTAAGCAGTCAAAAAATTAGCTTGTAGTTTTTCTGATACTCGCAAGGAAAGCTACACATTATCTAAATCACCGCGAGTAAATCTTTTCACTTGCGAGTCACTAGGTGCTCCTAGTTTGAGATTTATCCTATTCCATTCCGACAACACCCCTTATCAAGTCTTACTTGACTCCGGCGCTAATGTTTCCTTCATCAGTGATTCTTTTGCCACTTCCAAAAATCTTACGTGTTCCAAGATAGATAAATTTCCTATCTATTTAGTAAGTAGTGCAACTGAACCATCTTATTGGGTCTCCCAAAAGGCAAAATGGACCTTTGCATTCTCCAATTTCCCCAGATTTGAATGGGATTTATTTGTCTTGGCTATACCCGGAATGGATGATACCATTCTAGGCCATGATTTCCTAGTTTACTGGAATCCAGATGTGAATTGGCAAGAAGGAGTAATTAAAATTCAAACCTTGCACCCCCAGAACACTAATCTTTCCTTCAAACAGGAATTAAACAGCCTACCTGACACTGTCATTGAGTTGGATGACACTTTTCCGCCAGGAGAATTGCAATATCCTCACCTCCATTCCCAAGTTCCCTCTTCAGATTTAGGAGTCATTGCTTACCTATCCAGCTTACCTCTTTCCTGTTCCTTTGAAGAGAAACAGACACCAACCAAACAGTGTATCTTGAGCTCCCTAATCCTCTCGCACCATGCAAGCACCTCAAATCCAGTGCTTGAAGATGACAAGATTGAAGATTTAGAAATCATTCAAGAGTCTTTACCTTCAGTTTATCATGACTTTGCTGACGTCTTCTCAGCTGCAAGAGCAGATAAACTGCCTCCATCCCATTCTTACAATCACAAGATCAAACTTACTGGCCCACCTCTGGCACCAGGACCAGTTTACTCTCTCTTGATGCAAGAATCAATTGCGCTTCAAGACTACATTACGGAAAATGTAGCAACAGGATTTCTTTGATCAAGCAATTTGAATACCGGTTCACCTGTCCTATTTGTTCCAAAAAAGGACAGTGGACTTTGCCTTTGTGTTGACTACAGGAAACTGAACCAGGTAACCCGGAAGAATGCCTATCCAGTACCGCCTATGTCACATCTCCTCACCCTCTTCCATGGAGCTGCTTATTTCTCAAAGTTAGACCTTCGAGGTGCCTATAACCTAATTTGCATTACAAAAGGTCATGAGTATTTGACCGCAATGAGAACCCGGTTTGGCAGTTATGAGTATACCGTCATGCCTTTTGGCCTCTGTAATGCTCCTTCCACTTTTCAACATTTTGTCAATGACATTTTCTCCAATCTCGTAGGTAAATACCTCATGGTATATCTAGATGATATACTAGTCTACTCAAGGAACCTTGAAGATCACATTGCACATGTGCAAGAGGTTCTGCAGCAACTTTGCAAGAATGACCTGTTTGCAAAAGCCTCTAAGTGTGAATTCCATTCCTCTTCCCTTTGGTTTCTAGGTGTCATAGTCTTGCAGCAAGGGTATCAATGGACCCAGCCAAAAGAAAACGCATATTGGACTGGCCCCCACCTTCTTCCGTTAAATCCCTTCAAGTTTTCCTTGGTTTCAGTAATTTTTACAGGAGGTTCATTGAGTGTTATGCCAAGAAAACCGTGAATCTTAATAACCTTCTTCAAAAAGACACTCCTTTTGTTTTTACCAAACAGGCTGCTTTGGAGTTTCAAGCTCTGAAGAAAGCGTTCACCACTTCTCCAATACTCGCTCACTTCAATGAGCTAGCTTGCACTATTGTCAAAACAGACGCAAGCAAATATGCAATTGCAGGAGTAATCTTGCAGCTCTCTTCCTCCACTTCCCTCTTTCATCCTGTACCTTTTGAGTCTTGCAAGTTGCTTGCTGAAGAGCTTAACTATGAGATTCATGAAAAGGAAATTCTTGCAATTGTTTATTGCTTAAAGAAATGGTGTTCATACCTTTTGAGCCTTAGAGAATCCTTTGAGGTTTTAACTGATCATAATTCTTTAAAGTATTTCATGAGCTCAAAAGTCCTCACATGTAGACAGGCACAATGGGCCAAATACCTCTCCAAGTTCCACTTTACAATCACGTACTTCCCTGGGAAACAAGGGGTAGTCCCTGATGCTTTATCACGTTGGGACAACGTTTACCCAGGGGGGGGGAGCACCTTTGCCAACAACAACCCTGAAAATGTTAGGACACTCTTCTCAACCCAATCTGCCCAACTCAGTTCAATCATTGCTCACTTATGAGATTTGGCTTCCAAACTCCAACAAGCTCAACGCGACAACCCCAAGTGCATCAAACTTTGCAAAAGTGCAAACTTATTAGATAGTAGTTACAGTATTGATGATAATGAATTTTTAGTCTATGATAATTGTATAGTAGTATCAGATAATTCTTGCATTAAGTTAGATATCTTTGAGTCACGGCACAATTCTCCGCTTTTTGGTCATCATGGGCAGGATAAAACCTACCAATTGATCGCACAAGACTTCTATTGGCCTGGCAAAGAAGTAAAAGACTATGTTAGCGCGTGCTATGATTGCAATTGTAACAAGTCCTCAAAACACCGGAAGTATGGGCTGCTCCAGCCACTTCCAATTCTGCCTTGTCCTTGGCACTTGCTTTCTATGGATTTCATCTCTCAATTACCTTCTTCTAGTGGATATGATGCTATTCTAGTAGTAGTAGATTGCTTCTCAAAGATAGCTTTATTTCTGCGCAGTAATGTGACGGCTTCTTCAGAAGACTTAGCTAACTTTTTCATAGAATATGTATTTTTGAAACATGGTCTCCCTGATAATATAGTTAGTGATTGTGGATCTCTGTTTGTCTTGAGCTTCTGGACCTTGCTATGCCAACATTTGAAGATCACTCGCAATTTATCAACGGCGTACCACCCGTAAACGGACGGGCAAACCAAGCAAGTTAATCAGATTCTCAAACAATATCTTTGAATGTATGTTGCCTATCAACAAGACGACTGGTTGCAATGGCTCCCACTAGCCAAGTTTGCCTACAACAACTCCACTCATTCCTCCACCAAACAGTTGCCCTTCCAAACTCTTTATGGTAGAAACCCAACTTTCTCTTCCCTTCACGTAGCACCTTCTCAACCTGCTACCAATTACCTTGAACAAATTCAATCCCTTCAATTGCAACTTCAAACCAACCTTGAAGAAGCGAACCAGAGCTATAAGGAGCAAGCAGACTGATCTTGCACTACCGCTCCAACCTTTGCAGTAGGAGATCAAGTTTGGCTCAATGCTTGCAATATTAGCAGCACTTGCCCAACTCGCAAACTCTCTGAAAGAAAGCTTGGCCCCTTTAAAGTAGAATCAGTCATCTCCCCTAACGCCTTTAAACTTACTTTACCTGCAAAATGGAAAGGTATCCACCCGGTCTTTCATGTGTCTCTCCTAGAGCCAGCTCAAGTCCTATACCCGGGCAAGACTAATCCCCCTCCCAAACCGGTCACTGTCCTTGATCATCAAGAGTGGGAATTAAGCTGTATTCTGGATTCCAGGTTACGCAAAGGAAAACTTCAATACCTTGTTGAGTGGTCTGGCTTCCAGTCCAACTAAGATCTCACCTTGTGGGAACCAGCCCATCACCTTTGCAACTCTCCCAATCTGATTCAAGATATCCATGCAAGCTACCCTTGCAAACCTTGACAATCATGATTCCATCCCATCCAATCCCATTTCATTCCACATTCCATTCCATCCCATCCCATTCCATTCCACATTCCATCTCATCCAACCCCATTCCATTCCACATCATCATTCCATCAATCAACCCCTTCATCTCATTGTGTTATTCCTTCTTCTCATTCCCCTCTCATTCCTACCAAATAAAATTCCACTCCTTATACAAAAAAAAAAGAGAAAAAATTATTTACAATTAAATATATATATATATATATATTTATAATAATAAGTTACAAAGTTTCCTTCACTTCTTTCTCTGCATCCTCCCAATAAGCAGTCAACTCCGCAACCATGGATCAAAAGGTATCCAGGTCTTCATCATTTATCAGTGCGGACATCCTTCGAAGAACCAGCACCTCCGTTACAATGTGCCTCTTGAACATCTCCTTGCACTTTGCAATTCAAGCTTGCTTTGGCCAAGCATTCCATCCACCTTCCTCCAAGAGTTCTTTGTATGCTCTTTTCCTTTGGCCTCCCAACAAACCTTCCCCAATATTGCCCGTCAGTCGCCTCGCATCAGTTTCAATTGTCCCTACGACTCGCAACAGATTTGCTTCGCTTTGGCCCTCCATTCCATCCCTTCCATCTCCTCCATTCCCTTCTCCCAATTCTTCCGTTACAGCCTCCTCTTCTTGCTCCGTTCCCTCTCTTCCTCCATTTCCGTCTGCATCTTCTCCATCTCCCAATTGCTTTGTTCCTTCCTCCCTCCCTTGCTTCCTTGGCTATGACCCCAACCCGTTCCGCACCGGGCACTTCATCTTGCACCTTGGCATTCATCTGGGCCCCCGGAAGTTCAGTCGGCAGACCCCAGTAAGGTGGTGGTGGCGGTGGTGTATTTGTGGTATATCTCTGGAAACAAGGCAGCACTAGCGAGAAAAGTAAAATTTAGTTACTACCTTTATTATCACTAGTCAGTCCCAATTAGTACTCACCAGGAACTTGAGTACCCAAGAATTCAATCTCTGGCAACAGTGGTATCTCGTAATTAACCCTTGGCGCAGACCTACAACTCCCCATCTCCCTTGATGACTCCGCGGGACTATTGACAGTCAACTCAATATTTATAGGGAAGTTACAGGCGACCTTGCAAAGACAACATTGCTCGCACTTGCCTCAAAGACCTCTGACGGAAGTACTGGGGATACATTGCTTGTTTCAACAAATACAGTTTTTGCAACGGCAGGACAACAATGACAACATTTTATATAAATTATAAATCTAGCAAGTAATGAATTAAAGGGTATACAGTATTAGTAACGACTTGAGATCAATGGGAAAATTTATCTGAACGCTTTCAGGAGCTCGCGTCTTTATATCTGGGCAACTGTCACACCTCGCACTTAGGAATTATTGTCTTCATCACTTCAACATGTCCTCTCCTCAGTACCATCTACCTCAGTCTATAAGCGTGACACAAATAAAGCACAACATCAATGGTGCAATCCGCTACTTCCTCTGGCTCGAGTTGACCTTCCAATCTTGGCAACCAACTCAGTATATACTTGCGAACTTTGCGGTTAACTCCATACCGGTTGGCCATCCATTACAAGATCCAATCTCCTTCCCTGGCCCATCAACAGCCTTGGACTTCCATCTTTGGTCACAAACTGTTTGTTAGTTTGCATCTACGTCTAACTAAGCCATCATTACTGTACAGTTTGCAATTGGACTAGTCCTTACCCTGCATACACTATTACTTCTCACTTGCATTACCTTCAATGTCATTTGCTCCTGTCCCAATTCATCATACATTTGTACGCTCAGATTCTATTGTCTTGCACTTATGCCATGGCCTTGGATATGATTGTACTATTGCTTTATTTCCTATCCCATTCCTGTCACTCATTGCCTCACCGCCTTCAACTGTAGTTAGCTCACCACCAGGTTGTATCTAGTCACTTTGGATTACCTTATAAGGGCTACCCCCTTGCCTGATGATTGTATCCTCAGTTAGTTAATTTCATACGTTCTTGCATTTTGCTACAACCTAGTTATCACATTGGACTCAGGTTGAGTTTGCCTCTTTGGAACACTCCATTCCCTCGCCATTTGTCAAGTGGCATCACTAAGTTTGCACTTCACAACTGAGCCTTGCTATTTGCACTTGCCCTCGCACTCAGCATTCCTCCGCGCTCACAATCATCTAAGAATTGCCCTATAGTACGTGGGGTGGTAATGTGACAAAGATCTATTATTTTTTTTTTTATTTCCAGCTTCACAGATACCAACTGTTGACTCTTTTAATTTTTCATAGTATTGTGGTTTTTGGAATCTATGTGTCCCAAATTTATTTACCATCTGCTGCCTTTTCTCAAGAAATATAATACACAAAGCTTCTCTACTTGGCAACCAGAATTTTTTATCTCATTGGTCCTTTTTGACAAATTTTGATTTTAAATACACTTGAGCAGATAGGTTAGTTCTATTAATCAAATTTCATTTAAATTCAGGAGTAGTTCTAACAAGATTAATAAATATTCCAAAAATTTCAAATAAAAAAGGTATACAAAAAAAAAAAAAAAAAAAAACAACCACACACACAGGAAAAACCAAAAATAAAAGAAATACATTTGTTTTTGAGGTCTAATCTACTTAATATCCCCTTTCAAACTCCACAAATTTCAAATGAGGACCCTTCAAAGAGTCTTATGAAAATGTTTGTTTTGGATCATGCAATACCTATTGGTGAAATTGGAATAGTTGAAATTCTCTTCTTGGCTGACTATAATTGTTGCCCTTCTCATGTTGTAAAAAAAAATCTATGTTGATGTTGTATTCATACTCCACAATCATATTGTGGAGGATGATGCAAGCTCTAATGATCAGCTGGAGGTTGTGGTGGTTCCAACCATGCTCAGGTCTGGCCAAAATTGCAAAATAGGACTTCAGAAACCAAAAGGAACTCTCAAAATTCTTGCAAGTTTCCTCTTCAGTTTTTTACAATAACTAGACAGGCAGAAAAATAGAAAGAGAAAAAATAGAAAATCATTTTAAGTCATTTTCAAAGTAAAAAAAAAAATGTTAAAAAATTAGCTTCTTTTTTTGATTGCTGTGATATGGTCTTAAAAAGGACCACCCAATTTGGATAGATTCTGTCTGCAACCTAGTTAGTAGCCATGATTTTATCTAGGAAAATTGATTTCAAATTGCACATGCGGTTGTTTTCCATTCATAAGATCCTTGAAAAACGGTGATTGATTGGGGATGTTTATATTTTTTTTGGGACCCAGGTAGACCAAAGAAACAATTCCAAATCCATAACTCTTGAGATTCAAATGCCTCAAGCACAATTTTTGGCCCCTAAAAACCAAGTAATGTTAGTCTAAGATGTCTCAGAGAGGGGGAAGGGGAAAAAAACTAAAGCAAAGAAAACCACTTTCTCTTTTAATTTTCATTTTCCACCCCATGCCATTTGGAAATTCTTCAATGGACAGTGAATGCATTCAAGAGAGCCCAAAATGCCTGGAAAAGCTAAATCTTTTCCAATGGCCAACAGGTGTTTGAGGTTGTCTTCATTTGGATAAAATAAATATTGATTACCATAGAACTCTATTAAACCCCAAGAAAACATGATTCATCAACCTTAATGTTATCTATTCTGAGATTAAAAGTTATCCATTGTTGGAATCAGCCAAGTTTCCATAAGGAGGCATTCAAATGCACAAGGCATTTTTTTTGAATTGCATAGAGGCCTGGATGTCCAAGGGAATTGAAAATTTGGAAGAAGAATAGATTTTGGGCCTACAAATAAGAAAATAACTTGAAGAACAGAGACTTCTGAATTTGGAATCAAGGTTGGAATAAGTATTCACTTTAAAATTAATTCTTTCCAAAATATTTTTTCATCAAACATTTGTGGCTGCCTGTAAATTCTTGGGTAAAAATTGGTTTGCATGATTTTTTTTTTTTTGATTTCTTGCATTTTTGCTTCTTCAGGTATTATTTGAATTATCTGAAAACCACAATTTTTATTTTGAGTTGGGATAATAGATAAAGAGATTGAGTGCTGAAAAGGTTGTCCAAGGTCAATGTTTCCATAGTTTTAGCACCCAGTTTTGATTGGAAAAGTACTGATAACACCTGGGTGGCAGATAATCACATGTGGATAGCTCCCTTTGGGAAAAAGTTTAAAATTTTGGGGAGTCAAATCCTTCTGCAGAATGTCAAATTTCAACATTTACCTCAAGCAGGAGAGATGCCATTACAAGTTCAAAAAATTGTAACTTGCTGTAAACTCTTTCTTCAGAGGGAAGCATGGGAGTGTAAGTTCAACAGAATTTAAAATTGAGGTTTTAAAGTGCTTTCCAAATTCCCAAAACTTTTAAACTTAACTTTAAATCCCTGCAACTTCATTTTGGAAGGCTCAGGGGAGATACAGTTACAGATACAATGGGCAGCCAAACACCTCCTCATAAAGCCATCACTCTCAGACTCAAAATGAATACACAATCAAATTATTAAACCTCAAATGAGCTTCAAAAAAAATCTTAGACCATCAGATAATCAACTAAAATAAGCCTACGTCTCACAAAAAAGCATTGAGGTATTTGAGGGTCTTGGAAACTACCAAAAAAAAAGGATGCATTGAAAGTAGTCATGTTGTCATGGGTGATGATAAATTCATGACTCATTTGAGTTGTGTGGCACACTACACAACTACAATCAATTTGTTTAGCCTCCACACAGCTTGAATGTAGTTTTGCGGCCCCCACACAACAGGTGGGTGTTGTGTGGCACCACACCTGACTACATTCAAGTTGTGTTGGACTGTACACAACTCAAATGTAGTTGTGTTCCATTCCACATGACTAGAAGTTTTGTGGGCCAAGAAATGAAAAAAATAATAAGAAAATAAAATAAACTAAAAAAAAAACAGAAATAAACCAAAAAATGAAAAATAATGATTTTTAGGTTAAAAAAAAAAAAAATGAAAAAAATCAAAGGGTGATGATAAATTCATGCCCCCCCCAGTTTTG
Source organism: Puccinia polysora (assembly GCA_025617555.3). Classification (NCBI taxonomy): domain Eukaryota; kingdom Fungi; phylum Basidiomycota; class Pucciniomycetes; order Pucciniales; family Pucciniaceae; genus Puccinia; species Puccinia polysora. The sequence continues at coordinate 19,245,887 of CM062632.1, forward strand.
TGGGAGTTGTGTAGGGCCCTTCACGGCCCATTCAACCTGTGGGGGACCATACACAACTCTGCACAACCCCAGCCAGCCAGTTGCAACAAGGCAACCGGTGGTGGGGGGAATTTGATTACCCTCCCACCAGACATGAAAAACTAGGCCAGTCACAGCAAGGCAACCGGCGGTGGGGGGGACCTGATCACCTCCCCACCATTGAAAGGCCCTCTCCCCCCCCCTTTACCAAGGGTGAGGTGCAACAAGGCTGAGGGGATCTGACCGTTCCCCAGCCCATCTTCCAATAGCAATGCCCTGGGGGCATTGACCTTCAGGGCCCTGGTAGAGTGATTTGACCACCTCCTCCAGGGAATTGACAGAAAGAGGGGGGGCATGTCCTCCGGTGTGGAAAAAAGAGAGAGGAACTCCCTAGTTTTCCCCAAGTTCCGCAATTAATGGTCCTTGCATCTGTAAGGATAAGGATGCACCCGTTTAGAGAGAGAGAGAGAGAGAGAGAGAGAGAGAGAGAGAGAGAGAGAGAGAGAGAGAGAGAGAGAGAGAGAGAGAGAGAGAGAGAGAGAGAGAGATGAATTTCCTTCCTTTCCTTTCCATTCCATACCATAAGACGTGATCTCCCCTATATCATATATATATGAGACCTCCAAGCTGGGGTTGAGAGTGCAGACTTTATTCCCACACTCTCAACCCTAACCTAAGTACAAGCGCAATGACAGCCCTACAAAAAATAGAAAAGAAACCCTAAAAACCAGAACCCTAGCCTAACCCTAACCCTTTTCCATGCCACAACCACCATCAAGCCTGCCTACTGTTACACACACCCGGTTTGTCCTTCTTAGACGCAACCCTCTGCCGCGCCCTACTTGGAGCCCCCCACATTGTCTGTATCTGGCCTGCGCGCCACATGATTTCCTTCCCCGCGGGTTGGCCCAGGCTTGCGTGCGCCTGCCCCGCTCCAACTTCACAAACTAGCTGCCCGCAAACCTGGTCAGCCGGCTCCAGTCTTGGGTCTCCAATCTCCAAGCAGGCCGCAACCTGCCACACCCAGTTAAGCCCAAGCTGCACCTGGTATGCTGAGCCCCGCGGCACCTACTGCTGAGCCTGCAGCAGCCACCACTGAGACAGCACACATCCCAAATTCTGAGCCTGACCTACCAAACGCCGAGCACGCCAACTGTGGCCCAGTTCCCAACCAAGACTATATGATGACACCACATCCCCCCCAACTTGAGTTCTGTCCCCAGATGTCTTCCCACTGTTACCTTGACCATACCCGCACTTCCCACGCCACCAATCCTTCCTCTACTTCTTCCCTTTTCCTTATTTCTTCTTGTAACTATTGCATCCGTGCTTCTCCCAAAACCCTGAGAAATACACATTTGCAAAAGTTTTGAGTAACTCCGTGAGAGCCACCCGCACCACAAGTAAGTGAGAGAGGAAGAAATCTGCACCCACGCGCCAAACCTGAGTCTAGGCGCAAAAGTGAGAGTGAGGAAATGGGAAGCAAACTTGAGTCAGAGATCCTGGTTCTGGTCTGTGGCCGCACACCATGAGTAAGTGAGATAGAAAGAAATCTACATCCATGTGCCAAACCTTAGTGACCAAAGTTTTTGGGAAGGTACCTGGACCACCCCAGAGGAACTGCCACACAGTTCCCCAAACACTTCCAAAGCAAGCCTGTCCCATGCATACTCTAACCATAACCATACGCACCCATTACGTCCATCTGTAGAGAAGGGAGAAGGAAACAGATAATAAAGAGAAGAAGACCCAGACCAGAGAAAAAAAGAGACAAGAGGTTTTTTTTGCAGAGCTCTGCTCCTTGTCCCGCCTTCTGCTCTGCCTTCTGTTTTCCGCGGGGATCTTCCTTGCATTTACAGACCCAGCATTTCACTGCACCCATTTTCCTGCAATACTATCCCTTCCATTTCCCCCCCCACACCTAGCCGCTGTCCCCAGTGGTTTGCAACCTTCCGCTCTGCCGGGAGAGAGATTTTCACAACCTCATTCAATTCCAAATTGGTTGTGTCCACAGGCTGTTGTCCCAAACTTCCTTCCAGGTGTGCCTTCTGTTGTCAAAGCCCTTGCAACCCCAACCTCCATCTCCCCAGCCATACCGTTGATGCCCAATCCCTTCCCATTCCGCAACTGAAACCCCGCAGCGTGTGTCTGTTGCACCAATGCAAAACTCTCCAATAGCTGTGATGGCAACGGGCCCGCCATTGGCCCATCAATTCTTCACTCCCCACGCTCCATGTTCTTCCATTCTGCATGCATTCTCCCCGCCGTCAAAGGGGTCCCACTTTGGTTGCAATCCTTCAATGCCTGGTCTGTTCCTTCCGCCACCCCTCCCCTCCTCTCCGCAAGACCCATCCACTGTCCATTGGTTCCCAAGCTGTGTGCAATATCCACTGGTTTCTTCTTCTCTGCAAGACTTTCCTGTTGCCCATTGGTTCCCAAATTGCACGCAACAGACCTTTGAGCAGCCAGCCGCAGTTGCTCCTCCACATCCGCTCCCATCCCTTTCCCCGCAGCTCCCCTTCCCTCCACTTCCATTGGATCCTCTTCCCTTCCCCTTGTACTTGCTTGCTTCATAGCAACGGGCTGATCCAACACTTCCAAGACCCGCTTTCCCAACACGTATCCTGTCTCCGCTGGGGAAACTGGTCCCGCGTTTGAATCCATTTTCTGGTTCTTGGGTCCCAACCACAAATAGCCATTATTGTCACCACATGTGCACACCTGGGGCACGGGTGCACTAGGGAGCTGAAAACCCTCCACTTTGCAAGGTGGCAAACCACCCCAGTGCTGCAACATGTGGCTCATATAGATCTTGGCCCCTTTCCAACTCTGCAAGTTCACTAAACCAAGGGATGGTTGCCAGTGGTGGGGTCGGAGAACATGCTGCCACGTAATCCAATTCCGCTTGAAACCAGAACCTGCCGTGCGCGCTTGCCTCCGCTGTGGCTTGTTTGAAATTGCCTTCCCAGAAACAAGGATTTCACTTACCCCACCTTGCCAGCATTTCCCCCTTCAGTTTTGGCCAATCAGGGTTTTGTTAGCCTTCCATCTCTTCCATGTCCCAGAACTCTTCCTTTTCCATGATGAACAGGAAAACATGGTGAGCCTTATCTGAATCTGATGCGCCTTTGGAGTCTGAAATCACTTCATATTGTGAGATGAATTGCTCCACATCTGCAGTGTTGAATCAAATGTGAGGGTAATCCATTGGCTTCATGCGGACAGGGCAGGAGGTGAAAGAAAAAGGAGTAGAAATGGTTGCTGGTAGCATACTGAGTACCTTTGAGAGACTTGAGACAAAAGACATTCCCAGCCAGGCCCCCAGATGTGGAAACAAGAGAGAGAAAATCCCTTAGTTGTCCCTAAGTTCTGGAATCATTGGTCCTAGCATCTGTAAGGATAAGGATGCACCCATTTAGAGAAAGGGAGAGAGAGATGAATTTACTTCATTCCCTTTCCTTTCCTTACTGTAAGCCATGATCCACAGAGGTCTTTTTCTTTCCCCCTCCAAGCTGGGGTTGAGAGCGCAGACTTTATGCCCTCACTCTCAACCCTAACCTAAGTACAAGCGCAACAACAAATAGAGAAGAAAACCTGAAAGCAGAACCCTATCCTAACCCTAACCCTTTCCCATACCGCAAAAATCCCCAAGCCTGCCTACTGTTACAAACACCTGGTTTGTCCTTCTCATGACGCGGCCCTCCGCCGCACACTACTTGGAGCCCCCTGCGTTGTCTGTATCTGCCCTGCGCACCATGTGATTTCCTTCCCCGCTCCACCTTCCCAAACTAGCTGCCCGCAAACCTGGTTGGGCCGGCTCCATTCTTGGGTCTCCAATGTCCAAGTGGGCCGCAACCCGCCACACCCAGTTAAGCCCAACCCACGCCCCATATTCTGAGACCCGCGGCGCCTACTAATGAGCCCACAGCAGCCACTTCTGAGACCGCAGAAGCCACTTCTGAGACCACGGCAGCCACTTCTGAGACCGCAGCAGCCACTTCTGAGACCACATGCATCCCAAAAACTGAGCCTGACCTACCAAATGCTGAGCGCGCCAACTGCAGCACGGTTCCCAACCAAGACTATATAACAAAACCACACAAGTTATACCCCCCCCTAGTTGTGTGTGGTGTAACATGACTAAAAACTGTTTTTTGTAACACTAAAAAACTCAACTGACTTGTGTAGAGGCCACACAACTCAATTGTATTCATGCAGCGTGCCACACGGCCCATTTGAGTTGTCTACACAACTCAAATGGGCTGTGAATTTAACATTACCCCCCCCAAAAAAATGAAGACAACCAAAACACCAAAAATTAAATAAACAATGAAAGAGTCTATGGAGCAGCTCTAAAGTATAAGTGAAAAAAATACAAGTTCAACTTGACTAGCCCTAAAGTAATAACACCACAAAAAAACAAATTCAACTTGTGTTAAGCTGATCCCATCAGAAGAATAAAAATACTACTTATGATTGGATTAGCCCAACACAAGTTGAAATGAATTACCAATTAATTTTCATTTAAAACACTCAAAATAATGATTTTAACTCAAAAACTCAACATAATGATGTTCAAAATTGGATAAATCTTTATATTAATAGAATTAAAAGATCAGCATCAGAACCCAATCCCAAATGATGAAATTAAAATGATTTCTATAAATCAGAATACAACTAAGGTTGATCTTTGAGGTTATCAACCCAACAAGAGGATTTTTTAGAAATCATGGAACGTGGTTTGGAAACTATGGGCAGGATGGGGATCACATCTCCCTTAAGTACCAGCTGGACCCAATGTTTGTTATTAACAAATGAAATGAATATTGGGTCTGATCCTTCTTTTACACCCATTTTCATAGGAGTATAAGTACAACATGAATCCAATGAAATGGAACATATTGGTCTTCCATAAGTATCTGCTCTTATTTGACCCATATCCAACTTTGAAAGCCATTTTGAAGATGGAATCTTTTCATTGATTTAATTAACATCAAGTATTTTTTCTATTTTTTCAATGTCTTTACAGCCACCAAGGATCTTAGCATAGCTCATCTTCTTTTTACTCAATTTTTCAAGCATTTCTTTTTGTACTTGAAACCATCCATGCTCATCATACCCAAGTGATTTAGCAATGACTCTAAATCCACAATTTCCATCATCAAATGGATCCCAAACCTCCCCCAAAAAATTATTTAAGTTCTCAGGTATTTGATTGAGGTAATTCACTTCCTACAATAAAAAATTATTATCTAAAATGATAATATCATTAATGGAACCAAAACTTACCAAAGATGAGATTCTGTTTGACTCCTCCATTTCTTCAACTTCCTCCTTCAAAAAGAAATATGATTCCAACAGAAGGGACCTAATGAACTTTCAGTCTCTTCCACTGAAAAATGAAATTCAGATGAAGAGCCATCCTTGCACTGCCAAAATCCTTTTCCCATCAGTTCATTAAACCCAAAAAATGAACATTTCACAAAAGAAAATACTTAAAATATTTTGTCTTTTCTTATTTGTTTCCCTTATAATTCTTTTTTCTGGCTTAATTTCCTTTTAAACATGTTCATATCAAGGAGGATCTCTCTGGGTATCCTTCAATTTTGATTTGCATCTGCTTGATTGAAAGACTTTAGGTTCAAGTCTTGGCTTTGATCAATATTCTGCGGTCTTCTGAATCAAGTACTTCAACAGACCGCAATAATCTTTCTCAAGATGTCCCAAGATCATTGCATTGAGCTTCTAATGTAACTGAAAATTGTTGAGCATTTCATCAACATCAAACTTCCAAAATTCAAAAGGATCAAACATCAGTCAATCAGGAATAATCCATCAAAAATAATTAATCCAATTAAACCAACTTACAGAACTAGAACTGCAAGGTTCATAATCCAACTTCCCCTGAGGATGAACATACTCAGGGACAATGGATCCTCAGAGTGCTAGTAGGTAACCTATCTTGTGGCAATAGGGAAAACCCATAGTCTTGGAGTATGACTTGGTGCACACTTCCCCATCATTGTCCTGCTTTCATTTCTTGAATTGTTACATAACAAGTTCCATTGCCTCTAAAGACAACTTTTATCCCAACGGTAACTGTTCAGTAGGAAGAACTATTCCTAACTTTATTCAAGAGTTGTAAAGCAATGCCTGAACCAATTTAATTTGATTAGAAACTGTTCAATCTAGGTTTTTCCAAACATCCAAAATTTTTCCCAAAGAATTTTCAAGGAATTGTTTGAGAGTAGCATGGGCCCCTTCCACCCAAGATGTGGTTTGATTTTGGGTTATTTTAAATTAACAGCTCATTTGAGCCATGTGGCATGGCTACACGGCTACACCTGATCAATGCAGAACCCACATGTTTTGAGTGTGGTTGGGCTGTACTCCAAATGGCACTGGACCACAAAACTAAATTTGAGCCATGTAGAGCTCCACACAGCTCAAATGTAGTTGTGCTTCTGTTCCACATGGTGTAGTGACCAATTTTTGCCACCTCATGTAACAGGGAAATTTTTCAATTTTTTGTGATTTTTTTCTCTATCTATCATCAAATATATATATATAAATATATATATGTTCTGTTATGGGTATGGAAACCCTTCCATTTTCCTTTCCCCCAAATTATTCCCGTTCTAGCAAACTAGGAAGGCCTCTCCAGGCACTCAAGCCCCCTGATCCTCCGTTCAACTCCTTCTTGCTGCACCTGCTGCATGACTTTTTTGACCTGGCGCCTGCACAGACAACCATCCACTTTCCACCATTCTTATCATCCTTATCATTCCCATCTCCCTCCTCACTGAGTTCCATCCAACCCTCACCAATCTCACCCATCTTGCCGTCTGTGCCATGAGGGATTACTCTCCCAATCATATCATCATTGGTTGTGAGGGCTTGTTCAATGATCTCACCAAACAGGAGGATCTCAAACTTTGCTCCAACGCCCATCTACCCCTTCACTCCTCCCCAAACCTAGCCTCTCAATCTGTGGTCAGGAAGTTGACCAACTTCTCTCATATTGTCAAATCTTGTGGCAAGTTTCAAGTCTTCTGTGTTCCTTCCCAGTTTGTCAATCATGACTGTAACAACAATGTTGAGCCTCTCAGAGAAGGCTTTAACATCAAGTTCAAAGTCACCAAACCCATCAAAGCTGGTCAGGAGATCTTGAAAAGTTATGGGATGAATTAATTTGGCAAGAAGAATTGCAAGTGTATGTGCGCAACCTGTGAACAAAAAGGTAGAGGATTTTGCTCTCCACTTCATCAAATCCCTAGTCCCATCCAACCTCAAGAATTGCTTGATAACTCAAAAACTCATCATCCCATCAATCACCAATGGTCATCATCCCACAAATCCATCCATCCTTGTTCTTGATCTCCAACACCAACAGCACCTCCCGCTGTCACCTGTCAATCACCTGTTGTGGGTGGTTGTCAAATAATTCTCTTTTCATCCTCATTGCCCGCTGTTGCCACCCATATTCTGCAACCGCTGTTGTGTCCCCACATCCACAAAGTTGCGGATGTCCATCCACCTGCCTCTCACCTGCCATCTTGCTGTTCCTCATCCCCTGCCCGCTTTCACCCTTGAAGCAGGCTGGTTTCCTTGATCTCTCATTTTTTTTTTCATTTCATGTTCATCCTGTCGCCATATTTTTTTTTTCATCATTGTTTTTTTTCCAAATTCTGTCTATCATCTAAAAAAAAAAAAAACTTTTTTTCCGCTCTCATTTGTAGTTATCTCTTTTAAGTAGTCTACAGGGCCTCTTGGCCATGAAAGGAGGGGCTCTCCCCTGCCTTTTTGACCCATGATCCAATCATCCATTATCAGCCAGCTATCATCATCATCTAGGTAATAAATCCATGGGGCCCTTCCCCTTTTATCTGAGCATCCTTATCCTGGGTATATCTTTTGATTTCCCCTTGATCTTTGAGCATCCATACTCAAATACTTTGATATTTCCTCTGTGAACTGATCCTTATCACCAACCAATAGCCTTGCTGGTTGAAGAAGAATTCATTTGGTTGAATTCTTGAGTGAGTTAAACCACTCTGTTGATCCCTTTCTCTGACCACTTTGGTATTGATCATTCATTTGATTGTCTTCTGGAAACAGTCACTTTTGAATGAGAGGTTTCTTTAAGCTTTAAACCTGGAATGTTAAACCTCCCTTTATTTCTTTGAAGTTGAATTCCGCCATGCTATTCTTGAGTCCCTTGAAAAATGCTGGGTTATTCTTGTTCAAATTTTTTACTGCTTTGCTTCTAGGGCTTCATAAAACAAATTGCTTTGTTTTGAACAGCCACCCACAGTTATCTGGCAACCTTCAAGCACTTGATTGCAGAGAGTTGGGCAGGTTCATTGAGAACCTGGAGGCTGGTTGGGATTGAGTTGATTTTTCCTAATCTTCTGCTGACAACCAGAGTTATTACTTACAACTGCCTTGTTCTATTGAAATCTGAACAAACTTTACCTTAGTTTTTTAAAGTCTTTTGCCACAACATCTTGCCTCAGATAGTGTTGTTCCATCACTACCAACTACTATCAAATTCATCCTTTCCATTGATTAATTATTTACAAGGTTCTGGATCTAGATTCTAGTTACATTTAAATATTTTTGTAACACTCAGGAGGGCTGACAAAACAGCATGTTTTGCCCTCCACAAAACTGCCTCCGGCTGAGCACCATCTGGAGTCTCACAACGGCCAGCCCAACCACATTTGGGTTGTGTGGGGCTCTACACGGCTCAAATGTAGTTGTGTAGCCATGCCACACGGCTGGAAGTCTGGTGGGAAAAAAATAAAATAAAAAATAAAAAAAGGGTATAAAATAAACTAAATAAAAATACAAAAAAAGCATAAATCAACCAAAAGATCAAAAAATTTGATTTTTTGGTTAAAAAAACAAAAAAATAAGGAATAAAATAAAAATAAATAAATAAATAAAAATAAAAACAATTAAAACTGAAGAAAACCAACCGGTTGTCTTCAGATTCTAGTGAAAAATTCAAGTTCAACGTGACTAGCCCTAAAGTAAAAGGGCCAAAAAATAGAAGTCTTTTGACCATCCCTAAAGTAAAAAAAAAAAAAAACAATTTCAACTTGTGTTAAGCTGATCCCATCACAAGCTTAACACAAGTTAAGCTTGTGATGGGATCAGCCCAACACAATTTGAACTGACCTACCATTGAAATCTCTTTCAAAACACTCATCATAATGTTGTTAACTCAAAAAAATCAACATAATGATGTTCAAAATGTGATAACCCTTCATGTTAATAGAATTAAAATATCAGAATGTTGGAACCAACCCAAATGATTAAATTAATCTATAAGTTAGAATACAACTCAAGTTGATCTTTGAGGTGATCAACCCAACAAGCTGCTTTCTTAGAAATAATAGAACCTGGTTTGGAAACTATGGGCAGGATTTGAATCAAATCTCCCTTAAGTACAAGCTGGACCCAATGTTTATTGTTAACAAAGAAAATGAACATAGGATCTAATTGTTCTTTTACACCCATTTTCATAAGAGTAAAAAAACAACATGATTCCAATGAAATGAAACATATTGGTCTTCCATAAGTATCTGCTATTATTTGACCCATGTCAAGCTTTGGAAGCCATTTTGAAGATGGAATCTTTTCATTGATTTCATCAAAATCAAGTCTTTTTTACATATTTTAAACATCTTTACTGCTGCCAAGGATCTTAGAATAGCACCCCTTATTTTTCCTCAATGTTTCAAGCATTTCTTTCCAAAATTTAAACCATCCATACTCATCATAACCAAGTGATTTAGAAATGACTCTAAAACAAAAACTTCCATCACCAACTGGGTCCCAAACCTCACCCTAAAAATTATGTAAGTTCTCATGTATTTGATTGAGATAATTTACTTCCTAAAATTGAAAATTAGTCAGCCAAAATTCTAATCTAAGTAAATGAATCACCACTCACTAAAGATGAGCTTCTGCTTGAATCCTCCATTGCATCTGCTTCATCATTGGAAAAGGAATTGGATTCCAATGGCAAAAAAAACCCAATGAACTTTCAGTATCTTCCACTGAGCTATGAAATTCAGATGAAGAGCCTGACTTGGACTACAAAAATTTCTCAAACAGTTCATTAAACCAAAAAAATGAACCTTTCACAAAAGAAAAGACTTAAAATAATTTGTCTTTTCTTCTTTGGTGCCCTTCTACTTGTCTTTTCCCGCTTAAGTTCCTTTTCAATGTGTTCAAATCAAGAAGTATCTGTCAATTTTGGACTGCCTCTGCTTGATTGCAAGCCTTTAGGTTCTAGTCTTGGCTTTGATTGATAATTGGCTGTTTCCTTCATCAAGTGCTTCAACAGCCCGCAATAATCTTGATCAGAATGATTCAAGATCATGACATTGAGCTTCTCATGTAACTGAGAATTGTTGAAAAGTTCATCAACATAAACCTTTAAAAATTCAAAAGGATCAAATATTAGTTAAGTAGGAATCATCATTTTAGTCAAGTAGGAATCATCATTCAAAAAGCATTAATCACCACGTGATTTGAAAAATCCAACTTAAATCAAATTACAGAACTAGAACTGCAAGGGTCATAATCCAACCTCCACTGAGGATGAACATCTTCAGGCAAAACAGAGCCTCTTGATGCTAGTAGGTCCCCTATTTGGTTGGAACAGGGAAAACCCATAGTCATTGAGTATGACTTGGCGCACACTTCCCCATCATTGTTCTGCTTTAAACTCTCTAATTGATCCCCAACAAGTTTGATTTCTTGTAAAGACACCTTGTATCCCAATGGTAAAACTTCAGTAGGAATAACTATTCTAGTCTTTATTTGAGAGTTGTAAAGCACAGCCTAAACCAATTGAATTTGATTGGAAACTGTGCCCTCTAGGTTTTGCCAAACATCCAACATCTTTCCCAACAATTTTGCAAGGAATTGTTTGGGATTAGCATGGGCCCCTTCAACACAAGACTTTTTTATCTGCAAAGTCTGGGATTTTGCAAGTCCAAGCCATTACAAACTTCTCTTTGATACAAAAGATATTATGATCCATATACTCAAGTACATCCTCACAGTCTGCCAAAAAACACTTTATACAAGTAATAATGTAAGCAACACAAAACTAGGAAGATTAACAGTAGAAGAAGTGATTTGGCACTTACTATAAGTTCTGCATCATTGAAATCTGCCTCTTCCTGGGTTTTTGAGGCCCCATACTTATCCCACAGAGACATAAAGCTTTGCCACCCTTCAATTTCATTATTAAAGCCCACTTTACAGTTTGCTTGTATGTTTTTAGACAAGTTCCATTGAAAACACTGTCTTTTTGACTCAGGGAATGTTTGTTCTAGAGCATGGATCAAAGCTTTTTCACTGTCTGTCACAAAGACTTTGGGAAGTCTCTCAGGATCATAAGCCAACTCCTTTAGCGCATTTATAGACCAACTGTAGAACTCAAACTGTTCAAATGTTATAAAAACAAGAGATTTTGTGAAATTTTTCTGATTGGAAGTAATTCCTACAATGTGCAATAGGGGGATGTTGTACTTATTTGTCTTATAAGTACAATCCATCATAGCTATATGATGGAATTGCTTGCAAAGCTTTAATGACTTGGGGTGGGCCAAGAATAGGGCCTCCAAGTGACCCTATCCACTGAATTTTTCTCAACAAACCCAACCTGAATTACCAAGTTGTTCAAAGAGGAACTCCATAACAATTTTTCCCTTCAGTTCTTCAAGCGCAGCCTTAAGCTTAGTGTTATAGATTGTTTGGTCATCAACATATTTGCCACAATCAATCTTGCTCAATTTTCTTTTGAGTTGAATTGTATTGATCCCATCATTCATTTCTTCTTTTAAATTGTCTAAGGTTACCCCAGAGATTCTCCTCAGGTGAGGATGCGCTGAGGAGTGTGGAGATGGTTCAAGGTTATTTTGATCATTCTTGTAGGAGATTTGCCACGAGGGATCCGCCTTTGTGTGACTAGCACAGATTAAAAACTTGCATGCAACCTTCCTTGTGTGAGTTTGCCTTTACCATTTGGTGAGAAATTTCCCAGAGCAAAAACCATGTCTATCACAGGCTAAATCCACATATTTATCAAACTTTGAGTTGAAAACTGTTAAAGCGTAACCATGCTTCATTTCCCATGTTTGACAATACGTTTGTGATTCTTCCCTAGTAGGAAAAGCTCTCACAGGAGGTGGGGAAAGTGGATCTGTCATGCTTACATAGTTATATTGATGGCATGCACTCCATCAGTTTCAATCAAATTAAATATGGCAAAGACCAGTTACAAAAAATTTTACTCACCACCAGAGGTCATGTCCATTTGTGAAACATTTTGTTCCTCAATTGTCACCCTCAATGAGGATACAATTGGGTCTTCCAATGATTCATTACCCAAATCCTTCTTTTGTGAAGCTTTGTTAATTGCACCAATTTATTCCTTGAACGGGGCCATGTTAAAAGGAGGGCTTGCCACTGTTCCCATAATGCAAAAAAAATGCAAGGCTACTTCAGTATTCAATCCAACTTTCAATTGAACAACTAACAAGTTTTCTCACTTTCAAGTTGAGGAAGATCAATTTTGTGGGATGTTTTATTTGCAGTAACCTATAGTTTCACTTTAATTTCACTTTAATTTCACTTGATTTCACTTTAATTTCACTTTAGTGTCACTTTATGATTGCTAGATGTGGAAAAAAAGTCCCACATAGTAAGCTTTGATCCCAAATTAGGGTTGATGGAACCCAAATGTGGTCCAGGGGGACCCAAAAACTTTTGGCACAACCCCTGAGGGCGGCGTACCCCCAGACATGGCTCAAAACCGCCATGTACGTGGGTACATGGCTCATATACAGCCCCCTGGGGGTCATACCTGTTTGAGAAAACCCCTTTTGCCCGTCTAGATGTGTGTTCTGGCGTGGGTGCACTTTGTAAGACTCCAAACGGCGCAGGGCGTTGGCAGTTCTGTGGAGGGGATAGGTGATTTTTTGGGCTTCCCTCCTGAGTGTTACAAAAATATTTAAATGTAACCAGGATCAAGGTCCAGTAACCTTTGTTAATGAGGAATCAAATGGGATAGGGATAAGTCAATAGCAACAATAGCTGAGGGGGGAAGAAGCACTACCTGAACCAAGATGATGAGGAGAAGTAACGGCGCCCACACGCTAATAACTCTGGTTTTCAGCAGGTGCTTGGGAGCAATCAACTCAAACCCAATCAACCTCCAGGTTCTCAATGAACCTGCCCAACTCTCCGCAATCAAGCGCTTGAAGGGTACCAGATAACGGTGGGTGGCTGCACAAGAAAATGCAATATGTTTATGGATCACTGAAACAAACAGTAACAATTTCGGACTAAGAGTAACCCAACACTTCTCAAGGATTCAAGAATAGTGTGGCAGAATGAAACTTGAATAATTAAAGGGAGGTTTAACACTCCAGGCTTAAACTTAATAAAACCTCTTAGTCAAACGTGACTGGTCCAGAAAGACAATCAAATGAATGATCAAGACCAAATAATGGTCAGAAAAAGGGATCAAGAGTGGTATAACACACTCAAGAATTCAATTTAATGAATTCTTCTTCAACCAGCAAGGCTATGGTTGGTGATAAGGAACAGGGCCACAGAAGGGCAGATCAGAGTTTCAGACTTTTAAAAAATTCAAGGGTAAGGGATAAGGATCAAGGGATTATCAAAAGATATATCCAGATAAGTGATCAATTTCACAAAGGAAGGAGCTCTTGGATCATAAGCTCATAATTCTTATTAGTGGGAGGAATTGACGATGGAAAAAAGCAGGGGAGAGCCCCTCCTTTTATAGGATAGAGAGCCCTGTAACTATTTACAATTGGACAACACAAATGAAAGCGGATTTTTTTTTTTTTTTTTTTTTTACAATGATGAGGCTCAAGATTGGGGAGGCCCGGTTCCCTTCTTCCAATCTTCCAGACTGGGGTGAGAGATTCTCACCCCAGCCTGTCGCTTGCAAACGTCCGTGCGGACGTTTGCACACCTAGTAACAATGCAACACCCCTTCCCATCCAAATAAATGAAAAAAAAGGAGGAAGGTCGCTGCCAATCGTCCAATCTAGGAGGAGAGGGTGATCCCAATGATGATGGAGGCGATGATGATGGAGTTGGTGAGCGCAATGATGATGATGCTCATCATTGCTGGATGGTTTTGATGTGATCAATGATCCTTGCTCACAAGCGGTGATGGTGGTGATGATGAGGATGCCATGATGGATGAATCAATGATGAGAGGGAAGGCAATGATTTGCGCATGGCCAAGCAATGGGGAGGGTCATGATGAACAACTGATGGTTGCAATGAAAGTGAGGAAGCAATCAAGGATGCAAGCAATGAGGATGAGAAGGATGCAAGCAATGAGGATGAGGAGGAGCAACGCGAGGAGGATGAGGAGTAGCAACGTGATGGGGATGAGGAGGAGCGACGCGATGAAGATGAGGAGGAGCAATGCGATGAAGATGAGGAGGAGCAACGCGATGAGGATGAGGAGGAGCAAGGCGATGAGGATGAGGAGTGTCATGCTCCACCCTTCTCATCCCTCTCAGCCCGGCCGCACCACCAGTGCAAAATCTCAAAATATGAAGCCATGCCAATTTCACAAATTGCCTCTTGATCATCCCCTCCTGATCCTCACCATCTTTATCCTCATCTCAATCCTCATCATCATCCCCTTCGCTTACACATTCCCTCTTCATTCTCAATCACTCTCCCCGCTCACTCACTCTGTTCTACGCTATCCCACCTCCCATCCATATTTCCATTCCTTGTTTCTCATTCCTCTCCAACCTTCCAACACCCCTCACTCGACTATCTCTTCTTCTTCATTTGACTCTCCCTTCCTCTCGTATTGCCTATCACCATCCTTTGTCATCTCCCTTTCAATAAATCAGTTTCCTCAAATTGCTAGACCTTCTCCCGCTTACTCTCCTTGATTTCCTCTACGCTCAATCATCAACTCAACTCAATCACCTCCCTGTTCTTGCTTCAAGATCACAAGATTCACTGAAAGCTCTAAGTTTATCAGATGTGAGGCTCACACCTACTGTCGCGACCATTTCTTTGTTCTAATCATTCTCTATTCTACTATCACAGCCCCTGCTCTTGTCTCCGCTGCTCCTTTCATTTTTACTTGTCACTCTTTAGTCCGTAGTCTTAAATCAAAGGGATCCCGGGTAAGGTTCTCTTGATCTGCTCTTTTGTTTTCTTCAAAATCTCAAAATAACTCTTGTGATTCTTTCAGACCATTGGTCTTAATTTGAAATACAGTCAGAAACTTGTTTCAGCTTAACAAGGAGGAGCAACGCGATGAGGATGAGGAGGAGCAATGCAATGAAGATGAGGAGCTACACCACTAGAACAGGAAGGGTTGGAGTGAAGGATCCAAATTTTTTTTTTTAAGTTCAAAAAAAAAAAATGAATTCTTTTCCCAAGGTGTCCCAAATGGTTCACCACAACGTCTTTGATGCGTGTATGGGCCCCCACACATCCATTGGGCTGTGTAGGTCCCTAAACAACTCCCAAATGACTGGGAGTTGTGAATTTAACATCACCCTTTTATCTCAAAAGTCAGGGTTTTTGCTATTCCAAGCTGTTACAAACGTCTCTTTGATATGGAAGATGTTATGATCCGTATACTCAAGCACATCCTCATGGTCTGCCAAGAAACAATTTATACAAGTTATAATGTGAGCAACCCAAAACTAGGAAGATTGACAGTAATGGCAGTGATTTGGCACTTACTCTAATTTCTGAATCATTTAACTCTGCCTCCTCCTTGGTTTTTGAGGCCCCATACTTAGCCCACAGAGATATAAAGCTTTTCCACCCTTCATCATCATTATTAAAGCACACTTTACAATTTTCTTGTATGTTTTTAGACAAGTGCAATTGAAAATACTGTCTTTTTGAATGAGGGAAACTATGTTCTATAGCACAAATCAGAGCTTTTTGACAGTCTGTCACAAAGACTTTGGGAAGTCTCTCAAGATAATAAGCCAGCTCCTTTAGTTCTTTTGCAGAACAACTGTAGAAATCAAAGTTTTCTCTTGTTATAAAAACAAGAGCTTATCTGAATTTTTTTTGGTTGGCTGTAATTACTACAACATGCAACAGGGGGATGTTGTACTTATTTTTTTCATAATTAAAATCAAACATAAAAATATGATGGAATTTTTTGCAAAGCTTTAATGAATTGGGATGGGCCAAGAATAGGGCCTCCAAGTGACCCTATCCACTGAATTTTTCTCAATGAAAACAACCTGAATTACCAATTTGTTCAAAGAGGAACTTCATAAAAATTTTTACCTTTAGTCCTGCAAGGGCTACCTTATGCTTAGTGTTATAGATTGTTTGGTCATCAACATATTTGCCACCATCAATCTTGCTCAATTTTTCTTGAGTTGAATTTTATTGAGCCCATCATTCATTCCTTCTCTTAAATTCACTAAGGCCACCCCAGAGATTCTCCTGAGGTGGGGATGCACTGAGGGGTGTGGAGATGGTTGATGGTTATGTTGATAATGTCTGTAGGAGATTTGCCACAAGGGGTCTGCCTTTTTGTGCCTTTCAAGAATTAAAAAATTGCACCCAACCTTCCTTGTGTGAGTTTTCCTTGACTTTTTGGTGAGCAATTTCCCAGAGTAGGAACAATGTCTATCACAGGCTAAATCCACATATTTATCACGCTTTGAGTTCAAAACAGTCAAAGTGTAACCATGCTTCATTGCCCATTTTTGAAAATGGTTTTGTGCCTCTTCCCTAGTAGGAAAAGCTCTCACAGGAGGGGGGTCAAATGGATCTGGCACCAATTAAATAGTTATGTTACAGTTTAATGGTTATATTGATGACATTCACTCCATCAGTTTCAATCACATTGAATAATGCAAATACCAGAGTAACATAAGATGTTACTCACCACCAGAGTTCATGTCCATTTGCAAAAATTTTTTTTCCTCAATTGTAACCCTAGATGAGGATTCAATTGGGGCTTCCAATGCTTCATTACCCAAATCCTCCTTTTACACAGATTTTTTAATGGCACTATCAATCTAGTCCTTCATGGCAGCCATTTAACAAACAGGAGGGCTTGCCACTGTTCCCATAATGCAAAAAAATGCAATGGTAATTTAGTTTTCAATCCAACTTTCAATTGAACAACTACAAATTATTCTGACTTTTGAGTTGAGAAAGATCAAGTTTTGTGGGATTTTTGTTTGCAGTTTCAATTTAGTTTCAATGATTTGGTTTTCGGTTTCACTTTATTTCACTTTAGTTTCACTCTGGGATTGCTAGGTGTGGTACAACAGTCACAAATAGCATGCATTGCTCCCAAATTTGGGTTGATGCAACCTAAATGTGGTCCAGGGGGTCCCAAAAATTCTGGCACAACCCCTGGGGGGTTGTATACCCCCAAACACATGTCAAGATGGCCATGTACAGGGGTACACAACCCAAAAATGACCTTTCCAGGGGGGGGGATACAACCCCCCTGGGGTTGCACATGTTGGAAAGAACACTTTGGACGTGTGTAAACGCGTGTATGTGCCCCAAAGCGCACTTTGGACATGTTTATGGGCCCCCATGCGCACTTTGGAAGCGTGTATGGGCCCCCTGCGTGTGTTGGGCCATGTAGGGCGTACACAACTCCCACAAAACTGGGATTCATGAATTTATAATCACCCTTTTGTCATATGTAGCAGTTTAAAATGGATTTTTAATCAAATATTCCCTCCTCACCCCCAATTTTAATGTTTTGAGTTTTTTTATTTTTATTTTGATCCATTGATATACAATGGTATTTACCTCAAATTTTTGAAATTTTTTGAATGTTTTTTTTTTTCAAATTGAGGTTTGGATGTTTTTGAAATATAAAATTGTAATTGGGCCTCTGGAAGACTCCTCAAGGCTCAAAAATTTAACACATAAATGGGTGAAAATATTCAATCTAATAATCAATTACAACATCAATAAGAATCCTAATATGATGTCCATCACAACTGCTCTGGCATATAAGCAGCAGGTTGGCACAGGCACTACTAACTCATAGAACTCAAGGATGATTTATTTGGGTTTCAATGAACAAGATGAGAGGAGCATTAAAAAGGATGAGAAATGGAAGGAAGGGAAGAGAAGTCCAGGAGAATTTTGTTGAAGGAGGAGTTGCTGAATCCTATAAGAGTCACACCAGGAAGAGGAAAGGTGTTAGGAGTTTAGTGGGCTGGGTGAAGCATGTCTGGTGCTGAGATGACACCTATGGGCTGAGGGAATGACCAGTAATAATTAGTATACTGATTCCTTGGGGGTAATTGTCCCAGGAGGGAAGGAGAGGATAGTATATGTGAGAACTGAGAAGGAGGCCCTGAAGGATGAGTGGCTGGTGAAGCAGGTTGTACTTCCCATGGTATTACACATTGACTGGTTGGTCTCAAGGCTGTAGCTGACTGATTGAGTGATGGGCCTTTCCAGGAAGATTTGTCATGTATGTACTGATCTGGAGTCCTGGGAGGATGGGCTAACCAGACAGTTGAGAGTATGTACTATGTATACACTATTTACGTGATATGTACTAAACCATATACCAATTGGGTTGAGGAGAAATGAGGGATGCAAAAAGCTATAGAGACAGGGAGATATCCTGGGAAGGTTGAATGAATCACATGATACAGCTTTAAGTTTTAAATGGAAATAGAGATTATCCCATACAGGGAGAGGGTAAAAATGGTAGGAGAAGATGGAGAATGCATGATATGCAGGGTTACTAACCAGTGGAAGTTAAATTATTAACTGAAGTTGGGTTTGAGCTGAGAGTGAAGCTGATGAAAGTTTGGATTTGTTTAGTTGAAGAAGTTTCAAAATGTTTCATGACAGTTTATCAGTGTTAGAAATTCAACAATTCCTTTTTGGACAAAGCCAGCAATTAAAAATTGTGTTTTTCTGCAAAAAAAGTAACCCTTAAATGTTTTATTTCAAAATTAAAATCCACAATGTATGCATCTTCATCCATAAATATTCAAAAAATCAAGAAACTTGCCCACATCATCAAATTATACCCAAGAACCATACATTGAAACCAAAATCAGCACACCATAAATCTAATCACTTCAAATCAAATAAATCACCATGAATCATAAACATCATAAAGATTGGCATCTAGCATGTTCAAACTAAACTCCTGAAATCTATTAGAAAATTCAATCAAGATTTCTGGAATTTTTGAAGTATTAAAATCTGATTTTCAATCCAACCACTTATCATTTGATATTATATTTGAAAGGAAATACTTATTACACAGAATACATATGATGTATCATCCTATTTAAGAAAGGAAAAAGCTTCATCTCATCCATTAATTAAGCTTAAATCCATGGTGTTCAGATAATCTTTAGATGAGCTGTAGATTGGAGGGGAAATAGAAAGTTAAAATAGTAATATTATAAAACTCATACCCCAGGATTTTGTTGAGGCTTCCCTCCTGACTAATGCTGATGGGCAAGATTTAAGCTAAAAAAAATAAGAGGAAATTTTTGGCTAATTATTAATTAATACCAGTGCATGTTTACTGTAAATTTTCAATTGAAAGAAACCACATTTATTGGTAGAGAATGCACAGATATGTAGGTAAGATATTATATTTTACATATCCTGGTGATTAAAACTTCAGATGAGTTATAATAAAAAAATTTTAATAATGATTAAAGTAAACTACTAAAATTTTCTACTCTGATAATTAATACATCTCAATACAAAAAAAAAAGACAAATAATATTTTTTTGATATTTCTGCTATCAGAGATACTTTTAGGGATGGTCTCTTTACCCCTTAAAAACTTCAATATTTTCAAAAAATATTCTAACACAGGGAGTACTTTACGTTCAATTTTCTTTGGATCAGATTTATGAATGAAAATATGGATGATTAATCTTCTTAAATAATTCTTCTTAATATTTTTCTGGATATTTTCTAAAACTGATAATTAAGGTGATTGTACATTTATGATGCTTGTAAATTATTATATGTAAGATGGAGTAAGTTATAGAAGATATTCAATATGGCTGAGGAATCATTCAGCTGAAATCTAGGTTGTGAAAAAATTTTGATACAAAATTTGAAGGGTGAAGGCTTCCTAATTCTTGGAACAGATGTTTACCAGTTTGAATCCTGCCAGAAGGATATTTTGTGAGAAATTCCTGAAATTTTCAATGTTTTTTTAGTAGCTGGTAATGGTGGGACTTGAACATATCAATGACTTTCTATCTTCATTATGGGGAAATATTTTTTCAAGAAGATATGTTACCAAGGATAAGATTATTTCCAGAAATTTTAATTTGGATAGTAATGAGAAAATTTAAAGTGATGAAGGCTAAATAAAGTATTAGAAGGCATAGCTATAATTTAGGTTGTCCAAATTGGGATCATATGTATTCAAGGTTCTATGAATGTGTTACTATACCATTCCCAAGATATCTTTAAAAAACATTCAATCAGAAGATGAAGGTTGCCAAGCTGAACTAGTGATAGAGGAGGCTTTGAGTTTACCCAGATGGATAATATATGATCTTAATATTTAAAATATTTTGATAACTAAAAGGGATGTATGCATCTATTGTAATTCTATGCAAATGTTCCTCTTTTATAAATGCAATGCTTTGATTAGAGTTTATGAATAATATTATCTGATTCAAAGATTTAAACATAGGCCAAGTAAATTTTATTTAACAAGTAGAAAAATTACTAATTATTATCTATCTTTAGAACCAGAAGGAATTTGAGGGTAGCATGAGTGACTGACTATGGATAAATTTACCTTCTTCATGCAACCATGAAAAAATGATTAAAAATTATGAAATGATTTTCCATTTGAAACTATTCCTTTTGAATTTTATTAAAAAAATAATAATTAAAGAATGGCCCAGGCTAAATTTATAACTTCAAAATGACTAAATCCACATTTTTTTCAAAAAGGGATGATTTTAGGTTTATATATATATATATAAAGTTACACCTCAGTTGAAGAAATGCATGATTATAATGATTTTTTTACTAAATTAATGCCTTCTGGAACAGGTTTGAAACCTGAGAAGTTTTTTAGCCTTAGAAAGACATGCCAATACAAAAAAAGCATTGATATAGACAATTAAGGTTTGGAACAACTTTTTAAGGTTTAAAGAGTGCCTGGGGTAAGAGAACACACCCTTTGAGGAAATTTTTGGCCCCCCAAGGTGTGTAAACATTAATTGAGGCCTTGGGGGGGATATATGAAGGCCTTCAAACCCCTGTGGGGTCTCTCTGGGGTAAATTGTTTGGAAGAATCCAAACATGAACACCAATTGAGTTAATTTAATATGTAAAAATGAATCAATATCAATTTTTTGCAAGGAATTTAAGCCTGAACTTATATTAAAAAAAAGCTCACCCAATTTGAGACAAGTAAGAAAAATCATGAAAATTTATTTTATTTACACAAAATGGAATGTTTCCAGTGGAATAGAAATATTGTTTTTACCAGAAATAAAAAAACACACCAAATTTCTTCATAAACCTATTTGATAAGGGAATTCAAATATTTCCAAATATTTTAACAAAAATAAGGTCTATTACAGAAAAAATCAGAAAAAATATGAAAAAATATGAAAAAAATATTTCTTTGAAAAAAAAAACTCTGATGGAATTTAAATACATTTGTACCAAGCATAAAAATATAAAAAAATATATGTCTATTTCATAAGGGGAATTAACTATTATGAGGCCCAGGCTAAATAAATCCCAAAAAAATTACTAAATAAACACCAATTTTTGAAATTGGAATTATAAGGGTGTATCAGAGTTAGAAAAACTGCCATTTTTTTCAACAAAACATGCCATTTTAATGGTGGGTTTCTGAAATAAAAATACCCCCTAAGTGGTGTATTTCAAAAATGGTGTGTTTCATGGGAATGGTGGATTTGAAACATTGAATAAGCCATTTATGCATCATCATCATCTACCATCCATTGCATGCAAAACACCCGTCCACACCTCCACATCAGAAAATCAGGAATTCAAAATGAGATTCTGTGACTTATTCAATCAAACCCAATTTGATTATTCACTCCCACCAGACAATAATCATTCTCATAATTATCCATCCAGATAATCCTCCTCAATCCATCCATCTCAATATCAAATCAATCACCCCTATCACTTGCACCCATCCCCACCTCTCAACCTTGACCCACCCCACCATCACTGAAGACAGAAACTAGAGAACAATGGCCTTCCTCCATCCCACAACAGGAGGAACTTGCCCAGTCTGCCTGCTCATCCTCTTGTAAGCACCTTCCACGCTCACCCCATCTCAAGCTTGAGTCCCAATCCTCACCCACTGCTGCATCATTCATCCCTAGGACTTTCTCTGTTCCAAAAAAGCTTGAAGGCTTTCTGAAGTAAAAAGCCCACAACAGGCTTGATAGGATGAGGATCCCAAGCTCATCAACCAATATTTTCATCAATTCCTTGATCTCATCAAGACTTGGTTGTTTGGTGCTAGCATTTGTGGTCCCAATTCATCACATGGTCTGAAGTTCATCAGCCTACAGAATCAGATAAGATTAAATGATCAAGTAATCTTCATCCAAGTCAGCCCTCAGAATAAGAGTAGCCTACTCAATCACCCAATCTGTTAACTGTCTCTTCTCCCCCCCTCACATCATCCCATCCTTACACACCGTGTCTCATCTAGCTCTTTTATGTCTGCAAATTTGACTTGCTGCCAGCTTCTCATTCTCTAAACCCTCAAGTCCTCACCCACTGCATTAAAAACTCAACCAGAAACAAGCAAACACATTTTTATTCTTTTCATCTTTCCTCCTCCAGCCTTTGGTGAATCAAACATTCTAAAATGAAGGATAAATTGATTGATTCAAATCATCCTAAAATGACATATATATTGCATATTAGAAGTACCAATGTCACCAATGCATATCAATTGTTCTCTTCAAATTCTATGTTTACCATTAATATTGATCCTTTCAAGCACAATCCAATTCATTCTGAGATATTTATCAATCTATGTACATCCATCTTGTTCTTAGAATAAATATTTTGAGAATCACATAGAGATGAATTTCTGAACATAAATTTTCCTTACTCTTCTAGGAAAATCAATCTGGACTGATCCTCCTTGATTGAAAGTGTAGATTTTTTGGAAATTTCTCAGCATGCTTTATACCTCTCTAAAAAGTAATGTATGGCCTCCACAATGAAAAAAATGGATAGATGGATGAGATTGTTACCAAAGCTACTTTAATTCTTGCAGCCATCAACTTTTCCACTCAGGAAACCATTGAATTCCCTTGTTTTCAGATTGTCACCATTTATTTTCTCAGTGTTTCTGATTTACATAATCAGTTCATTCTTTTATAAATACTATAAATCTTGGAGGAGGATCAAAAAATACAACGTGGGAAATTTAGATAACCCTGCATCAAATTTGAGGTGAGTTGGATTGCTTCAAGAGCTTAAATGGAATCTCATTGAGGATATTGTTGGGATTGGAAATCAGACAAACCTAGAGAATGCTCACAGTCTCCCAAGCAAGGAAATGACTTGGGTTCTTCATCATGATGATGGATCAAATGCTTTGGAAAGAATGTGATCATCAATTCTCACTCAACTTGTTACTTCAGTTAAACCCAAATAGACTAACATAGTGGTTGGCTTAGTCATGAGCGTGATTCACAATCAAGAGCCAGTTGATGATCTTGCCAGGTTGTTAAGTCAGAAGAAGACAAAGCATGTAGATTAGACAAGAGGGAATGGTGATTGATCAATTCTGGTGCAGTCTACGTCTTTGATAAGTCAAAGGCTGGACCAATCGTTGGAT
Source organism: Puccinia polysora (assembly GCA_025617555.3). Classification (NCBI taxonomy): domain Eukaryota; kingdom Fungi; phylum Basidiomycota; class Pucciniomycetes; order Pucciniales; family Pucciniaceae; genus Puccinia; species Puccinia polysora. The sequence continues at coordinate 19,269,810 of CM062632.1, forward strand.
CTGGATTCCATCCAGGATCCTCAGCATTTTTTTTAGTCTATTGTGAGATAAATCAGAAAAACACACCCCTCCCCCTTCAATTCAGCCTGCATTTACTAAAAGTTCCTCCTCTCAGGATAATTGTATGAAGGATGACCCCAACCATCCTCACAATACCTTCCTGCCCACATGCACCACAACCCCCAGCAAAAATTCAAACTCTCATCATCAGTTTCCCCCACAATCTAAAAACCTTCTCCCACAACCCTCAAAATGTTATACAATAAATTGAATCCCTCTTGATTGTCACACCAATCAAAGTATGTGGATGGGAGGGAACAATATGGGAGTAGATGATTTGAAAAACATACAGAGAGATGGCAAGAATAGGGCTTGCAAACCTCAAAATGTGATACAATGAATTGAATCCCTCTTGATCCTCACCCCCATCAAAGTATGTGGTTGGGAGGAGATGATTTGAAAAACTGAGGGGCCATTTGAACAGAGTAAGAGTGGTGAAATGATAAGACTGATGAAGGGATGAGGATAGCAATGAAAAGATGAGAGTGATGAAGTGATGAGAGTGATTTAGTTATGACAGCAATAAAGTGATGAGAGAAATGAAGTGATGAAGTGATGAGAGTGATGAATTCATGACAGCAATAAACTGATGAGAGAAATGAAGTTATGAGATTAATGAGCGTGATGAAGTGATGAGAGCAATAAAGTGATGAGAGTGATGAATTGATGAAAGCAAAAATTTATGAGAGCAATAAAGTGATGAGAGCAATGAAGTTATGAGAGTGATAAAGTGATGAGAGAAATAAGTGATGAGAGAAATAAATTGATGAGATAAATGAAGTGATGAGAGTGATGAAGTGATGAGAGCAATAAGTGATGAGAGTGATAAAGTGATGAGAGAAATAAAGTAATGATAGTGATGACTTTATGAGAGCTATAAAGTGATGAGGGTGATCAATCAGATTTTTCCAATGAGGTTGGAGATAGAAGGAGGTGGTAAACCTGGGGTGTATGATGTGGACTGATGTGTGTTTGAGGTTTTAAAAATATTTAAATACCCCATCTAAAAAACCTATTTATTTTCAGGTAACTCTGACACTTCTGATATGAAATTAGTGGGTTTTTTTAATTTTTAATGGAATGTTAGAAATTGGAGTATTTTTCTGAAACCCACCATTAAAAAAATGGCGGGTGCACTAGCTCTGATACACCCTAATATCTCTGTTTCATTATTTTGAAGTTTTACAATGGGAACCCCCTTATCCAATCATTTTTCCACTGAAACACATATTATTTTATGGTTAATTATTGATTAAGAATCAATGAAATACCTACCTGTTTAACTGTAAAAACCTGGGTTAAATATTTTCTACAAATTAATCAACCTACCATAGGATTATTAGTGAGTGTTAGGATTAAATCTAAGATGTATCTTCCAATGGAGACTGAGACAAGGGGTTTGAGAATGAAAAAATATTTTTTCCCTCCTATTTTTATACAATTTAATTTGGATTTCTGATTAGATTAATCAAAGCAAACCATCTGAATCTTGAAAAAGGTACAATTCTAAAGCATTTGTTTTCCAAACCAAAAGTATTTATATCAATGAAATTTCCTTTTTTTTTATATTCTGTTGAGTAACTAGAAGGGAGCAAGGCCCTTGGAATCTAGTAGGATGAAAGTTTTGGGGATTGGCTTTCAAGCAGTTTTGGATAATTCAGGTTTTATTTAGTGGGGAAACAATTTCAATTCTCACAGATTTACAATTTGGTGTGAGAAAATCAAGAAGTTTTCACATGGGGGTACATTTTTGAATTATCCTGTGTTTTACCCCCAGTCCCTATGATATTCAATTTACCTTTTGTTTTAGTATATTTATAGGCTTCAAAATAATTAATTCTGTATTATTGCCATTTCCTAGAGCAGGAAAATCTCAAAGGCATGGGAATTTCATTCATTTGAAACATTCAAAAAAGAAAATTACACACATAATTGAGAAATTCAGCTATAGTGATTTTTCAGGATAAAAATCTATTTCAAAATGAGTAGATGTGAGAAAAAACTTGTATTTAAAGAAATATTTCTCCTTCTTCAATTTTCAGTGAAGAATTATGTGACTTTGTGATTCAGAGAAAGTTGAAAAAAATGTAACAACTTGACTTAAATTCTTTCTTGAGTTAAAAAATCTTAAATTAAGTCAATATAAATGTATTTTAAATTCTACTATAAAATTTTTATTTATTTAACCATTATATTCCCTAATGAATAGCCTGGTTATTTAATTCTGAATTTCAGATTCAGAATATTTTTTTGAAGTTGAATTTATTTTTCTCAAATTATTTCAGGATTCTATCAGAAAAAAAAATATTCATTGAGAAAAAAACAAATTCTTGGAATGAATCAGGTACCAAACATATTTTATGGGCTATGTACCTATGAAAAATAAAATACACTAATTTTATTTGAAGGCATTTTTGTTCATCCAAGAAACTTAGATATGGTTTAAAACTTTAAAGCAAACCATAATTGAGTGGTTCTTTCAACTTTTTATATTTTACTATTAATTTTCCAAAAACTCACAGAGTAATTACAGAAAATAAAAGTGAAAAACTTCTATTTCAGGGGGGAGATGCTTTCATTTTAAATGAATATTGAATTCAAATCTTCCCTATTGGAGGATTTTCTCCAATAGTGCTGAAATTTCCCAATTGAATTGAGAAACTAAAGTTTATGTGGAATCCCTAAAACCAACTCCTTATACCTTTTTTGAAATCTATCAAACACTTCAAAAATTTTAAAAGAAGTGAGAATTTGGTTAGAAATTTCTTCTGATCTTGATGGCTCAATCACCATTTTTAAAATTGTCTCAAAATATAGAAATAAGACCAGATATTTCCTGATTGCCAATTTGTCTCCTCTTCTCAACATATTTAAATCAATAACAGCTATTTCATTCCATTATTGATACCAATACTCTTTTTCATCAAGAAGTTTAAATGATACATCTGCTATCCAATCTCTTGGTGTTCTTTGTAATACAGAAAAAGATGAGGTTGGTTTTTTTGGATTATGTACTGCATTGACCATCATTTTTACTGTTTTTGGGTTGGAATCCTTCATCAAAATCAAAATTTTGGAAGGATCATCAGTAAAATAAAATACTTTCTTCAATTTCATCTTATCCAAATCAGAAATTTCTTGAAATCAAGAATATTTCTACCCAAACTTAGCCCATCACCAGAATAAGTTTCTGATGTTTAAAAATCTGGTTCTTTGCCTCCTTTCTTGTAAGCATAAATTTTGGGAACATGGCTGCTAATTATTTTCTGTTTTGTTGTTTCTATCAAATCATCAAATGTCTTTTGCAAAACCTTGAAGCCCAAAACTCTGAATGATTCCCCATATTTTTTGATTGTGAATTTCTCCATAATTGTTCCAAATCACTAGTTTTGACCATTGATTTTTCACAACCAGTTAGTTTTTCTTGATCATTTGACCCAAAGGATTTACCTCTGGAATTTTCAATTTCTTCTTCAGAATTCAGAAACTGATGACCAGAGCCTGTTTGAATTTCTGTAAAAGGAAAATTTCTTTCAGAGACCTTACTTTGGTCATGATTATATTCCAATTAACCAGCATTTTTTGGAAAATTTTCACCGCAAGGATGATCCATATCTGGCACATCATACCAAGATGGTTGCATTAAATGTTTTTCAGTCCTTCCATTGATAAAGGTGGAGGCTTGATTTTTTTGAGATACATTTGGCTGAAAAATCAAATCTTGAGTCTCATTGAGGATTTGGTCTGAACATTTTTGTAGATGATTTTCTTGATCTTTTGGATGATGAAGGTCATTTTTTTTGGTATTTATAATCCTGTATGCGTAATGGGTGCTGTCTAAAAATTTATTAGGGAATGCATGTGGCTCTGGCTCAGACCTTCATCTCCTTGCCCCCAACTGGTTGATTCATGGCATTTTTTGTGATGATTTTTTTTGGTAGGTCAAATCCCTTTCCCTTTGGGTAGCTGTGCAAGCACTAGGGCTTTTATTGCCCATGTCTCCACTGGCATAATTTGACCTGAGGATTTGCTCCAGAAAATGAGTATTTTCATTGGGAACCGCATTGTATAAAAAAGTTAGGACGTATTCAATATTGCTTTATGGTAGTTGGCTTTGGGGAAGGGTTACCAGAGGCTTAGAGATATTCTGAGGATTTGAATGCAAAATTCCTAGATTATTTTTGGCATTGATTGGCAAGTCTTTAATTAGCTAGGATGTTTTATTTTTGGGGAGAGCCCTTCTTACCTGATTCAAAATTCTTAGTGGTCTGCATTCCAATTTTATCTCATCAAAAGATGCCAAACCCCTTGAAGGCTGCTCCCAGCAAGTTCCACTAGGCCAAATTGAGAAAATTGAGGATGCTTGAATAGAAGGATGTGAAATCAATACTTGCTGGCCGCATGAATGTTCCAACCCCTGTGAGTTTGTGGTCATTGGCTTTAGGGTTGTTGATTGGTTCCTGGTCAATTCAGGGAGGTGAGAGTATTAATGAGGAACATACATGGCACTCTGACCAGGAAATCCTGTGATCAACTAGATGCAAATAGGGGTTGTAGCCCCAAAGCTTCTGATTTTCAGGCACTTGTTCCCACAAATTTGTCAACTCTAATACTGAATCCAAGGCCTTGGAGTGTATTAGCTTTGGATCTTCAAAGGTTTTTTACTTTAGTAGAATTTTGAAGTTGTTTGCATTAACGTATCAATGGTCTGAGGGCTTCAGAAGTTGAGGGGTTTCTGGAGGTTGAAACAAAAAGTGATCCTTTGGTGGAATTCCTGCCCAAACACCCATGTCCTCAAGGACAAGAAATGGTTCTTTGGCATCTATGCTTTCTATCAATGCTATCAGACAAGCCAGGAGAAGAAATTGAGCGGGGATCATGATGAGGGTTGAGATGAGGGTTTGCCACATCAAATGTTTACACCCAATGTTGCGTCTCATTGTTTTTTAATTTGAAAAACTGCCCTTATCTATGAAGCAACAGCTCAAAAGAATCATGGTGGAGGGTATTAGGAAGTGTATCAGGTATGGCTTTGGAAAAGAAACTTCAATGAGTGAGATAAGTAAAGCAATGGAAATCTTTTTGGGAAAAGTTTTACTCATTGATGATGGTGAAAATCAATTGGGTTTGTGGATCTGCGCAACAACCAACACCTCCCAATCAGCTTTTCCAGGCGGCGCAAGAGCATCTACACACCTCTTGACAAAATTCTTGACAACTTGTCAAGGAACACAAGGATGGATAACAGTCAAAACACAATTTTTCACCCTCTTTGCAACCAATTGGGCTCGGGCAACAGTAATTGAGCAGGTAGGGAACCAGTCCCACCATTTTTGCTTCTGCAGATCCCCACTTGATAAGGGTGGGGTCCACCCCCCCGTGATCCAATGCTACCCTATCTTTGTATTTGAAGCTCAACACCATCAAAAAAAAATCACCATTATGGGCCTTTTCAAACACAAAAACCACACAAATAACCTCAAATATTAGAAAAAAAAGAAACTCAAAGTTTCCATTAAAAAATCATCAATCATCAAAAATCAGAAAATCATTCATCAAACAGCAAAACACAACATTTAAAATAAAAATGCAAGCAACCCTTGTTTGATAGACTGCACTGCCCCAAAAAACAAAAATTATTGTTTTATTTTCTTTAATATTTCAAATCAAGTTCTTTTTTATCTTGCTTTGTAACTCTTGTTTTTCTTGATTCTAATTGTAAGGAATAACCTTGAAAAAAATTCTGCCCCTGCCAGCAGGTGCAGCACCAGGGATTGTGAGTGAAGATACCTGCTTTCATTTTGTTGAGGTTTTGAAGTCAAAGATAAAATTGATTTTTGGATGGTGTCAGAAGATTCATCAACCACATTTACTTAATTTTGGGTTTTACTTCTTACCTTAAAAGTTGATTAATTTTAAATAAATAAAACAAAAAACATCCATTTTTAAGGATTTTCTTACCAATTTAACCCCAAACATTTTTCCACTTATGAAGTCTTAGGGATTTTTCTTGAATTTGAATCCATTCCCTATGAAATATTGGGAAATATTTATGCATAATTTTCAAAAAAATATTGTATGAACAATTTTGAATGAAATTTTTTTTATGATTGATTACTTGCTGAAAAAATCCATAAATTAACAATGATTGTTCAAAATTGATAGTGAAAATCAAAATATCCAAAAATAAATTTCAATTTATTTGAAATGATTGAGTCTTTATCACTGAATCCATTTATTTTAGATATACAAATTTTTTAATTCAAAATATCTCACAAAAGAAATAAAATTAATAAATACAAGACAAAAGATAACTCAAAGGTGCTCAAATACCTTGATTTCATTTGTTTCTGGTTTGAATGATGTATTGGATTAAATAAAAAAGGGAATTTTATCACTCCAAATTACCCTCAAATTTAATCATCTTCAATTTCACTTTATTCAATTCTATAAATATTTCACCTTTTAAATCCTATAAATATCTTTGATCCATTGAAGAATGAAGTTTGAATGAAAAAACAAGGGAATTTTAGTAATCCAATTTCCTCTCAAAGTTTCTCACCTTCAAATTCAACTTATGAAAATCTAGAAATATCTTTAGTATTTTTTGGAATGAATTGTTAATGAAATAACCAATGGAATTTTAGTACTCAAAATTTCCCCTCAAACTTCACCACAAAAAAATTCATGTCAATTTCTAGCATGTTCCATCAAGGAACTCAGGCCCAATCTACAACCAATCTCAGGTCAAGCTCCAGCCAAGCTCAGGTTCAGCTTTATCCAAGCTCCAATGCACAGTCACTGTGCACCAAAAACTTGGTTGGAGCATGAAAATAGCTTCAACTAGAGATTGGACAGAGCTTCAGCCAGAGATTCCTTGATGTCACTTGCTAGCAAGTGAAATCAAACTTTCCATGGTGTTTGCTCATCTTCACATATGAAAAATAAAATTTTATTAAGTATTTGAAAAGTTTAATTTTTTTTAAGCTTCAGGAGAATATGTTTCAAATAGATTGTAAATTTTAATTTTATTCAGGGTTGAAAAATTATTTTAGAGTATTTGTGTTTCTCCTCAGATACTAGCTAATCCAAACTAAAAAACATGTTTCTGAAGTATCATCAAATAGTTAATTTTTTTGATAAACTCCTATATTGTTGAAATTTGTAAAAACACCTCTCAATCAGGCTGCCAAAACATGTCAAAATCTTAAACCATGCTTTACTCTGTCCTGCTATGTGTCTCTTTTCTTTCTACAACCATTGTCTCTGTCTCTCTTGTCATTTTCCATGTTCCTTTCTTTTCTATCTCTTTCCCCATGCTCCATGTCTCCTTCCTTTCCATGCCGCCTTCTCCCCAAACTCCGCCTGCTCATCTCACAAAAAACTTATAAAAACTTCCTACTTCCTTCCTCTCATTGATCTATCAACTTCTGGACCACGCTTGATTCTCACTAATTTCCTCTTCAATCTCTGGAAAACTCAGCCACTCCTCACTTTAACTACTGAACCTCTCCTTCAAACACCCAAACTTCTACACTTTCCTGCTTGGATACTCCTCAATTTAACTACCAAACCTCTCCTTCAAACGCTCAACCTTCTACACTTTCCTTGTTGGATAATACTAAGGTTCCTGCTCCTCAAGTCTTCTTAATCTGGTGAGAATCAATACTCAAAAGTTCCAATTCAATCCAGCCTGATAACTTCTAACTCTACTTTCTCAGCTACCTTGTTGTCCTCCTCTCTTGCACACAGACCTGTTCCAGTTTTCCTTTCACTAGACCTTTTATTCCTTCTAGATCTCTGTAATCTATCCTCATCTGGCGGTACAAACTATTTTTCTCTTTCTGTCTTTGTCCTCCTATTCCTCCAGTCCTCCATGCTTGTATTTAAATCCTGTCCTTGTCCACCAGGCTGCTTTCTGTTTTCAATCCATTCAGCATATTTTTCTCACAATTAATATTCCAAAATGGCAATCAACTGCACAACCAAGACACCCTGCTACCAATACCAAAACCAGCTGCCTGACATTATCAAGATGAACAACATCAATCCTACCATCCTCAAAACCACCATAAAAGCAATCCCTCTTGTGACCAATGAAAACTTTACCATCTGGAATACTCAAGTGAAAACCTTAGTCAACTTAGCCAAACTAAAAGACACCATTTCATCTTAAAACTGAGTCCTCATCTGAAGAAAAAACCATACTCTCATCAATAATCATCTCCAAGCTTTCTGCTTCAGTTCAAACCACTATCATTAATCCCAATAATTAAGAAGACACAAAAAATATCTGGAAAAATATACTGAAGCACTTCATTTCTTCACAGCCGGCTAACCATGAGAGATTCTACAGCCTTTTCAAAAACATCATCTTCCAAAAAAAAATATCCAATCCTTCATCCTTGAAGTCAAATTAGGTATAAACCAAATGGAAGAAATTGGAATCCTTCTGCCATAAGCCATTCTTGCCTATATGATCCTTTGAAAGATACCGGAAACGTTCAAGATAATCAAACAGCAGGTGAACCACTCCAACGTAGCCTCAAAAATGACTCCCAATAACTTTTTGGATCACCTTTTCATTCAAATTAACAAGTAGAAAATCAACTCCTCAAGTGGAGAAAGCTCCACTGCCATCTCTGGAGTTACAACCTTGTATACCAATCCATCAGGAAAGTGCAAGACCAAAAGACAAAAAACCTTAGCCAACTACCCTGAACACAGATGCTGGATGCTCTACCCTCACCTTTGTCCAAAAACCAATCAAAGTTGGCATACCTATGTCAGCGCTACCTTATGCTTTTGCTCTGATGCTCTAATGTTTATCATAGACTTGGGGTGTTCCAACCACATGACTGCTGACTCCTCACTATTTGCTTTCATAGACAGATCCAAAGAAGGAGGACTAATCAACACCAGCTGTGGAAAAGGGACCCTGACTAACAAAGGGGAGGGATTGATGACCTCGAATCACAAAAAAGGCTGATTAACTCTGAACAAGGCTCACTACGTCCCCAATCTGACAGTCAAACTCCTGTCACTCATTAGAATGTTTGTGGAAGGCTTCTCCCTTTATTTCTCTCTCAACTCTGTGTCTATTAGCATCCATTGCCAATGTGCAATAAAGGGGTTTTACTCCAATAAAATACCCTGTGTCCAATTCCATTGTGCCAATCATGAGTCACTCCTCACTTCTGCTGAGTATCTCCACAAGGCTCTGGGCCATGTCAGCTACCACAGACTGAGACATAAGCTGAATCTACTGGTGAAGAAGGAAACCAAGTGTCAATCCTGCGCTGTCTCAAAAATTACCAGGGATTCTTATTTTACTTGCGTGTCAAGAGGCAAAAAAAATTTCTCATAGATTCACCCAGACACTATTGGACCTTTTTCCACCTCAAGGAATGGACACAAATTCATCCTTACACTTATTGACTCCAACACACGCTTCTGTGAAACCATTCCCATTACTAGTAAAGACACCATTCCCCAGGTGGTTTGCTCTCTGATTGATTCCACAGCCAGGAGATTTGGATATTACCCAAGGACCATACACTCAGATTGAGGAACAGATTTCAAGAACTCATCATTCAACCAGTTCTGCAAGAAAAATCTGATCACTTAAAAATTTTCAGATTCCTACAATCCCCAACAAAATGGGCTTACAGAGAGATTTAATTAAACCATTCTGGAATCCCTCAGAACCATTCTTCACAACTAAAACCTGCCACAGAACCTGTGCAGAAAAAAATATCTTCAGTCACTCTCACCCTCAATCAGATACCAGCTCACAACAGAAAGAAACCACCCTAAAGAATTTTCAAAGATCATTTGCTCCCAATCTCCTACTTCAAGCCCATTGGAAAACTGGTCTCCTACCTGCTCCTAACCAGAGAATCAGGCTCAATATTATTGCCCCTGGGGGGCCTTGGCACCCTGATTGGCTATAATCCTTCCCTCCTATCCTACTGGAAACTCACCCTTACCAAAAAAATTGTGGAAATAAAGAACATCCAATTTCTGGCTTTTGGGCCAAGGCCAGCCACCAGCACCTTGATCAGCGCCAAATGGTTTCTTGAGCAGAAAAAGACTGGAAATACCACTGCCAATTTTCCTCCACCAATTCCTACTAAAAAACCCATGGACAACCCAATGCTGTATGCTGGGGCTGATGAGAATTCTCCTGACAACCCAATTGGAAACCTCAGCACTTCCACAAACAATTCTGCTCCTCTTCCGGAAACTGAATCAGGGGAAGCAATCAATCAAACCCTGAGACCCAGGATGCTGAAAGTCAAGCCCTCTAAATACAGTCATTGAGACAAATTGCTGGATCCCTTTTTGGTAAAGGCTGCAAAGGAATTCAAACTGCAAAATATAGAAGATCATTTCATATGGGATGACCACAACACAACTACCAATCACTACCTACACACAATGTGGGCCACTAGAATCAAATCAGAAACCCTTTACTCAAAAGAAAAGTTGAAGGATTGTCCTTGCATGCAGGGATTCTTGCAATTACCGGGTGTTGAGTAAACAAAACCTTTTCTCCAACAGGTAAATTTACTTTGCTGATCCTTCTCCTGATTCTATGCCTCAACAAGAAGCTTTCTATCCACCAATTTGAAGTGAAAATTGTGTTCTTGTTTTCCCTGCTCACAGAGGACATATACATCAAGACCCCCAAAGAATCCACCAGAACTTCCCCATTCCTCAAATTGAAAATGTCTTTGTATGGTCTCAAGCAGGCTCCTGCCAAATGTTATAAAAATCCCATTTCCTGGTTTGAGGAATCAGATTACCAACAATAATCAGGTGACACTTGTGTCTTTATCCACAAAAATTGCAACTCTTAGATCTTTTTTCATGTTGATGATTTGATTGTTGTTGGGCGGACTGAGTTTTTTGAGAAGTTCTTTCTTCAGAGTTTTCCTGAATCCATGGCTCACAATCCAGATAATCTCCTGGTTATGGATGTAAAAATCAATCAGGAATCATTTTTTCTGATCCAGCTCTCTCTAATCAACAAGGGACTCAAGCTTCTGGGCCTGTCTGACTGCACACCCATGGCCATGCCTCTCACCCCAAACATCCATCTCAGATCTGCCTCTCAAGCGGATCATGAGAAGATCCGCAAATTTGGCATCAACTATTGCACCTTCACAGGTATCCTGTGTTGGAATCTTAGCATCAGACTGACAGCTATGCGTTCCTGACCCTCTCTCAAGCCCTATGCAAGCAATGGTGTGAATAATTTAAATGAGAAGCTCAATCTCAAGCAAGCCCATCTATTGATGTTCAGAGATCACTGTTTTTTTCTCATGTCTTTGATTGTCTCATCTTTTTATTATCTCTTATTGTCTCTTTTTTTACTTCTCACCTCACTCATCATCTCAAAGATCATCTATCTGCATCAGGAACTCACCATCCACATCAAACTCAAGAACACAAGTAAAGCTCCAAGGTGCCACAAAGCTGTTAACTTTAATTCAACTCTCCTCAGACTCCAAAACGCCAACTCAGTTTCTTCTCCAGAATCCCAACTCAAAATCCTCTCAAATGAATCTGAAGGCCTCAAAATCTCAACCATTAAACAAGACCAAAAACCCAACCTTCATGTTCTCCAGCTCAAGTATTTATTGTCCAAGTTGACCGCGGGCTGATTTATTCTAATCATCCATTGCCTTTGTTGTTTGTTTTCATTCATTCATCTCCTGATCTCATTCATCTGATTAGTCTCATCAATTGTTTTCACACTTGTTTCCCATCTTGTACTTCAAATCAAAAGTTGGTCCTGGTTTCCAGTCATAATTTCATCACAGTTAGAAGCCAAAGCTCTCCACAATGGCTGAAAGAAACACAACAGGACCAGGAGGAAACAACAAAATGAGTACCATAACACTTAAAAACTTGGTTCAATCTACTCCCCTAATCAATGAAGACAACTATTCAATCTGGAAAAGCAAGATGCAAAGTATCTTTGATATCCAAGGAACACTTCAAAAAATGGAGGACCCAGATATAAGGATCCAACTGGATCCAGAGATGAATAGAGACATTTCTCCTTTTATTCTGGAAAAGCTTGAACCTTCCACTCACACCAAAATCATCAAACCTGGGAATTTTCAAAATGCCAAAGAGATATGGATGGCTGCAAAAAAATGCTTTGCTTCATCTCAATCAGCCAATTGAGCCAGGGTATTCAACAGATTCCTCTATCTTCCCTTCAGAAAGGAAAACATCAAGAGGTTCATAATGACTGTCAGGCTGCACCTGAACAAGCTCTCCAAAGTTGGCCTAGAACTTGCTTCCAACATCTTGGCCTATCTCATTATCTTCAAATTCCAAACCAATCTCAAGAACATGGCCTCTAAAATCATGCATGGAGACAAATAAATCTTGTTTGAGAGTGTTCTAGATCACTTGACGCAATATAATAATGAGAACAATGCTAAAAACAAGGAAACCGGCCCAATCTCAAAAGAAGATTTCAATCTTTATTCTAGCTATCCCCAATGCAAGAATGGCATCCAAAACCCGCAGGTGAAAAATCATCCCCAGGACAAGTGTTGAATTGAGTTTCCTGAGCTGAATCCCAAGAACTTTAAGCCTTGCAAAACAGAGAAGAAAAAGCTGGAAGAAAGTGCAAATTTCTTTTCATTCCTGCACTGCTACTCTGACTTCTCTCAACAGACCCTTTCTAGATTCATCCTTGACTCTGTCCATATGATCCAGGACAGGCATCTTTTTCACACCATTACAGCCAAAGATGGATCAAAAGTTATCAAAATGAGAAAACTGGGCACTTCATTGTCAATCATGGGGAGAGGAACTGCTTGGCTCATCTCACCTGCGGGAACCATTCACCTTCAAGGCTCAGCCTAGACCCTGCATTTTTGAATCAATTTGCTGTCAATGGGCATATTTCTGAGCAAGGGAGCCAAGCTATCACCCAATCATGAGAGTTCACCACCAACGTTTGAAATGTGCCTGAACAACAAACCCTTCCTTCAAGGAAAGATCTTCAACAACCTGTTATATGCCATGATCCCTGAAAATCAGAGCTTCAACACAACCTTAGAGGATATCAATAATCTCCATCTCAAACTTGGCCATGCAAGTCTATCAAGAATTAAAAAATACCTCCAGAAATTGGTTCCTAACTCAATCAAAAGGTCATTCAGCTGCAAAAACTGCAATACAAGCAAGATAAACAAGAGTCAATTCAAAGAAAAATCCACCAAAATAGACAAGATCATGCAGAGAATCCACACCAATCTCATTTGTCCAATCACGCCAATGGCCAAGGGAGGATACAAGTATTTGCTCACCCTTGTTGACAACTACAGTGGCTACATCAGCTTTCTTCCTCTGAAACACAAGAGTGACGCCCCAGACACCATAAAATTTATCTTTCTCAACTAATTCAATTGGATTCATTATTTTCCAACCGAATTCTGCAGCAACGGTGGAGGATAATTCATCAACAAAGATCTCACAAGATTCTTCAAAGATAAAGGTATTTGACAAATAGTATCTGAGACCTATCATCCCAAACATAATTGAAGGGCTGAGCAAGCCAAAAGAACCATTGCTGAATCAGCCAGGGCCACGCAATCATCTTTGGGGATTCCAAAAGACTACTTGCACAAAACCATTTGAAGCTGCGCTCTTTCTCTGAATCAAATCCCCAAGGCTAAGGGTCTGATCCCCTGGGAAGCAATGCACAGCACTAGCCTACCAACCGGATACCTTAAGCCAATCAGAACTGATCCTACTTATCTTGACCTGAGTAGTCACTCACAAAGGAAATTCAACAAAAAGGGGCTCCCCGGGAGACTACTAGGCTATTCACCCAAGCTGCTCTCATACCAAGTACTCACTCAAAGTGGCAAGGTAATAGAAACAAAAATGTTAAATTCCCCCCCTCAGGGAACACAAGCCTGAACCATTTTCCCAAACAAATCCAACCAACACTTGATGAACCACAACCGCCAATCAAATATTCAGTTCCTGAACATTTTCCACCAACAGAAGAGCCCATTGATACCGCAAGGAAAATTGAAACAGAAGACTCCTTAACCAAATCAGAAGCTGATAGCAATGAGGAAAAGCTCATACAGACAGAACTAAATCCCAGGACTAGAATACTTTTGAATCAATCCACACTTTGGCCTTTCAACCAATACGGGTACTACTGCAACTTTATTCCCAAATCCCCTGAAGAAGCACTGAAGCACCCAGTTTTGTCAAATTTGTTGAACAAGGAGCTGACTAATTGCAAAGATTTCAAGGTATGGGAAGACTATGATGGACCCGAGCCTAAGAATGTACTCAATGTCAACTACGCCTTCAGAATAAAGGAGAACACTCATGGAAACAAGCCCATCCATAAATCATGGGTATGTGTTCCAGGATTCAATCAGAGATATGGAATTGATTATTTTGACACCTACGCCCCAACAGGTAAAGTGGAATTTCTCAGAGCTCTCCTTCTGCTTGCTGTTGAAAAAAATCTTCCAATTCTGCAGTTTGAAATCAAGGGGGCCTTTTTTGCATGCTCCTATAGATGAGGAAGTTTTCATTTGTTGGCCAGTTGGTTCAGGCAGAAGAACTCCAATCCTCAAATTAAACAAATTGCTGTATGGTTTAAAGCAAGCACCAAAGAACTGGTACAAAATGCTTCAAAAATGGATCCAACTCCAGGGGTTCATTCCCTCCAACACCAATCCATGTCTCTAAGTTGGTGAAGATGTCTATTCAGCACTCTTTGTACATGTCAACAATCTGCTTGTGGTTGGAGATGTAAACAAGTTCAAGAAGGCATTCCTCAGAAAATTCAAAAACTCCTCTAGTCATGAGCCAAACATTCTGCTGGGGATGAAAGTCAAAAAAACAAAAAACTCAGTCCAACTATCTCTTCCTCTTCATATTGAAAAAGGGCTGACGGAGTTGAATCTCCTAGAGTCTAAGTTAGTATCCAGTACTCCTTGCACTCCAAGTATTCACCTCCTCCCAGCAACTGAGGAAGAGAAAGAAGCGTTCAGGAAATTGAACATCAACTACCGGTATCCTATTGGCAGGCTCAATTTCATAGCTGGATTAGCGCAACAAGATATCAGTTTTTCAGTATCCTTGCTGGCTAGATTTTCAGGGAACCCAGGGATCAACCACTGGCAGGAGGTGCTCAAGGTTTGGGGATACCTTGCAAAGACAAAAAATATAATCTCAAAGAAGAACAAATCACCAAACCTGGTATGTTATAGTGACTCTACCTGGGCGGACAATCCAATCACTAGAAAATTGCAATCCGGCTTCATATTTTTCTTCCAAGGCTCTCTGCTGTAATGGACAAGTCAAAGACAACAGAACATAACCTACTCCTCAACCAAGACCAAATGCAATGCTTTAAACAATGGTCAGCTGGAATTTAGGTGGATCAACCACCTGATCAAAGAGCTCTGGAGAAAGCCCATCACACCCAGCGTCCATCTCATCAATAAAAAAAGCCTTGATGACAAAATAAAAAATTTTGGATGAAACTCTAAAACCAAATTTATTGATCTCAAAACAAAAGGCCTCAGAGATGATGTTGAATCAAAAGCTATATCAATTTGACTCATCTGCTCTCAGGACATGGTTGCCAGCTGCCTAAAAAAAGCCGCCAACAAGGACTTGGTAGCCCGGTTGGTCCATCATGTCAGTGGATAATCATTTGAGCATTGAATTAAGGTAGGATGTTGGAATCTTAGCATCAGAATGACAGCTATGCATTCCTGACCCTCTCTCAAGCACTATGCAAGCAACGGTGTGAATACTTTAAATGAGAAGCTCAATCTCAAGCAAGCCCATCCATTGATGTTCAGAGATGACTGTTATTGTCTCATTTCTTTGATCGTCTCATCTTTTTATTGTCTCTTTTTTTACTTCTCACTTCACTCATCATCTCAAAGATCATCTATCTGCGTCAGGAACTCACCATACACATAAAACTCAAGAACATGACTAAAGCTCCAAGGTGCCACAAAGCTGGTAACTGTAATTCAATGCTCCTCAGACTCCAAAATGCCAACTCAGTTTCTTCTCCATAATCCAAAATCAAAATCCTCTTGACTGACTCTGAAGGCCTCACAATCTCAACCATTAAACAAGACCAAAAACCCAACCTTCATGTTCTCCAGCTCGAGTATTTATTGTCCAAGTTGACCGCGGGCTGATTGATTATAATAAACCATTGCCTTTTTTGGTTGTTTTCTTTGATTCATCTCCTGATCTCATTCATCTGATTAGTCTCATCAATTGTGTTCACACTTGTTTCCCATCTTTTACTTCAAATCAAAAGTTGGTCCTGGTTTCCAGTCATAATTTCATCATCCTGAACTACCTAGCCTGCAGGAAGCATCCCAATCTATCTGCTTCTGTTTCTTTTCTATCCCGTCACAACCATGAACCCAGATTGAACCACTGGAAGATGGTTGTTCACTTTTGGAAGTATCTGAAGGGGACTCCCTCATACTCTCTCATCATTAAGCCATCTGACTCTCCCAATTTGTCCATCTATTTTTTTACTGACAATACCTGGGGAGACAATCCATTCTCTTTCATTCCCCAGAGTGGGAAAATAGCCTTCTGGCTGGGGTTTCCTTTCTCATGGAACATAAAGAAACAACGCAACATCACCATCTTTTCCATGGAATCTGAGCTCTCCTCCTTTTCTGATGCGGTTCAGGAGAACTTCTGGGTTCACCACATCATATCTGAGTTGTGGGACAGCTCTTGATCTCCTATGGTGTTAAGGGTGGATAACAACGGCCTCCTGGATAAGCTGACAAACTTTGGTTCCAACTCTAAGACAAAGCAACTTGATATCAATATTAAATGTCTCAGGGATCTGTACTCCTTTGGAAAAATATTCTTCAAGCTCATTCCAACCAGCAAGATGGTTGCGGATTCCCTCAACAAGGGCTCCTCTTTCCAGTCCCTAAAGGCTCTGGTCAATAAATGTCTCTCATATCTCTCCTCATCAGATGACAGGGGGTTTTGAAATTTGTAAAAACACCTCTCAACTGGGCTGCCAAAGGGTGATGTTAAATTCACAACTCCCAGTTGCGTGGGAGTTGTTTTGGGCCCTACACAGCCCAATGAATGCGTGGGGGCCCATAAACGCATCCAAGACGCGCGTGTGGGCCAGAACACGCGTCTAGACGCGCCCAAGGGGTTGTCTAAAACCTGCACAACCCCTGGGGGGCTGTATACACCCCGTAAATCGCGTATTTGAGCCGTGTACCCCCGTACACAGCGGTTTTGAGCCATTTCTGGGGGTTGTGCAAAACTTTTTGGGTCCCCCTGGACCACATTTGGGTTCCATCAACCCAAATTTGGGATCAACGCTTACTATGTGGGACGGTTTTTCCACATCTAGCAATCATAAAGTTAAGCTAAAGTGAAATTAAAGTGAGATCAAGTGAAATTAGAGTGAAATTAAAGTGACACTATTATAGGAAACTGTGAATAAAAAATCCCAAAAAATTGATCATTCTCAACTTGAAAGTGAGAAAACTTGGTAGTTGTTCAATTGAAAGTTGGATTGAATACTGAAGTAGCATTGAATTTTTTTTTGCATTATGGGAACAGTGGCATGCCCTACTTTTAAAATGGCT
Organism: Puccinia polysora; assembly: GCA_025617555.3. Classification (NCBI taxonomy): domain Eukaryota; kingdom Fungi; phylum Basidiomycota; class Pucciniomycetes; order Pucciniales; family Pucciniaceae; genus Puccinia; species Puccinia polysora. The sequence continues at coordinate 19,287,536 of CM062632.1, forward strand.
GTGTTCAAGGAATAAATTGGTGCAATGAACAAATCTGCGTAAAAGAAGGATGTGGTGAATGAATCATTGGAATCCCCAATTGCATCCTCATCAAGGGTGACAATTGAGGAACAAAATGATTCACAAATGGATATGGCCTCTGGTGGTGAGTAGAATTTTATGTCACTGGTCTTTGCTGTATTTAATTTGATTGAAACTGATGCAGTGCATTCCATCAATATAAAGTCTGCTACAAGAATGATCAGAATAGCCATGAAACATCTCCACACCCCTCAGTGAATCCTCACCTGAGGATAATCTCTGTGGTAGCCTTAGAAAATTTAAAAGAAGGCATTAATGATGGGCTCAATACAATTCAACTCAAAAGAAAATTGAGAAAGATGGCTGGTGGCCAATATGTTGATGACCAAACAATCTGTAACACTAAGCGTAAGTTAGCAGTTATAGAACTGAAGGGAAAAAGTGTTATGGAGGTCCTCTTTAAACAACTTGGTAATTCAGGTTGGGTTTATTGAGCAAAATTCATTCAAGAGGGTCACTTGGAGGCCCTATTCTTGGCTCACCCAGAGTCATTAAATCTTTGCAATCACTTCCATTTTATAGCTATGATGGATTGTACTTATAAGAAAAATAAGTAAAACATCCCCCTAATGCATGTTGTAGGAATTACTTCCAACCAGAAAACTTTCACAAAATCTCTTGTTTTTATAACAAGAGAAAGTTTTGAGTTCTACAGTTGGTGGTTAAATGCGCTAAAGAAGTTGCCTTATGATCCTAAGAGACTTCACAAAGTATTTGTGACGGACTGTGAAAAAGCTTTGATCCGTGCTCTAGAACAAACATTCCCTGAGTAAACAAGACAGTATTTTCAATGGCACTTGTCTAAAAACATACAAGAAAATTGTAAATTGTGCTTTAATAATGATGATGAAGGGTGGAAAAGCTTTATGTCTCTGTGGGCTAAGTATGGGTCCTAAAAAACCAAGGAGGAGGCAGAGGTCAATGATGCAGAACTTAGAGTAAGTTCCAAATCACTGCTTCTACTTTTAATCTTCCTAGTTTTGGGTTTCTTACATTATGACTTGTATAAAGTGTTTTTTGGCAGACTGTGAGGATTTAATTAAGTATATGGATCATAATATCTTCTGTGTCAAAGAGGCCTTTTTAACTGCTTGGAATTGCAAAAACCCAGACTTTGGAAATAAAAAAATATCTTGGGTTTAAGGGGCTCATGGTTCTCTCAATTGATTTTTTTCAAATTTGTTGGGAAACATGTTGAATTTTTGGCAAAACCTAGAGGACACAGTTTCCAATCAAATTAAATTGGTTTGGGCTGCGCTTTACAACTCTCAAATAAAGATTGCAATAGTTCTTCCTACTGAACTGTTACCATTGGGATACAAGGTGTCTTTACAAGCAATAAAGCTTTTTGGGGTTCAACTAGAGCGGTTAAAGGGGAACCATGATGGGGAAGTGTGCACCAAGTCATACTCAATGAATATGGTTTTGCCCTGTTCCAACCAAATAGGGGACCTACTAGCGTCAAGAGGATCCATTGTGCCTGAAGATGTTCATCCCCAGTGGAGGTTGGATTATGACCCTTGCATTTCTAGTTCTGTAAGTTGGTTTAAGTTGGATTGTTGAAATCAATCTGTGATTAATGCTTTTTGATTAATTGTTTTTGAATGATGATTCCTAATTGACTAATATTTGATCCTTTTGAATTTTTAAAGGTAAATGATGATGAACTTCTCAAAGATTCTCAGTTAAATGAGAAGCTCAATGCAATTATATTGAATCATCCTTGTAAAGATCATTGCGGGCTGTTGCAGCACTTGATGAAGGAGACAGCCAATCATCAATCAAAGCCAATACTTGAACCTAAAGTCTTGCAATCAAGCAGAGGCCATCAAAAATTGACAGGTACCTGGCAAGATCATTCTTGATTTGAAAACATTGAAAAGGAACCTAAGCAGTCAAAGAGAAGTAGAAGGGCACCAAAGAAGAAAATACAGATGATTTTGAGTCTTTTATTTTGTGTAATGTTCATTTTTTTGGTTTAATGAACTTTTTGAGAAATGTTTATAGTCCAAGTCAGGCTATTAATCTGAATTTCATAGCTCAGTGGAAGAGACTGAAAGTTCATTGGGTTTGGTGCTGTTGGAATCCGATTCCTTTTCAAAGGATGAAGCAGACGCAATGGAGGAGTCAAACAGAAGCTCATCTTTTGTGAGTGGTGATTCCTTTAATGAGATTAGAATTTTGGCTGACTAATTTTTGATTTTAGGAATTGAATGACCTCAATCAAAAACCTGAGAACTTCTATAAGTTCTTTGGTCAGTTTTGGGACCCAGTTAGTGATAGAAATTGTGGTTTTAGAGTCATTTCTAAATCACTTGGGTATGGTGAGGATGGATGGTTTAAAGTTCAGAAATAAATTCTTGAAACATTTAGGAATGATAATGGGTTCTATTCTAAGATCCTTGGAAGCAGTAAAGATGCTGAAAAGATGGAACAAAGAATTGATGTCAATGACATCAATGAAAAGATTCCCTCTTTGAAATGGCTTCCAAAGCTTGAAATGGGTAAAATAATAGCAGATACTTATGGAAGACCAATATGTTTCATTTCATTGGAATCATGTTGTTTTTTTACTCCTATGAAAATGGGTGTAAAAGAACAATAAGACCCTATGTTCATTTTCTTTTTTAATAATAACCATTGGGTCCAGCTTGTACTTAAGGGAGATGTGATTCAAATCCTGCCCATAGTTTCCAAACCACGTTCCATGATTTCTAAAAAAGCAGCTTGTTGGGTTGATCACCTCAAAAATCAACTTGATTTTTATTCTAACTTATAGATTAATTTTATCATTTGGGTTTGGTCTAACATGCTGATATTGTAATTCTATTAATATAAATTTTTATCACATTTTGAACATCATTATTTTGAGTGTTTTGAGTTAACATCATTATGATGAGTGTTTTGAATGAGACTTTAATTGTAAGTCAGTTCAACTTGTGTTGGGCTGATCCCATCACAAGCTTAACTTGTGTTAAGCTTGTGATGGGATCAGCTTAACAAAAGTTTAATTTTTTTTTTGGTATTTGTAATTTAGGGCTGGTCAAAAGACTTGTATTTTTTTTGGCACTTTTACTTTAGGGCTGGTCATAAGACTGCTTGCATTTTTTGGCCCTTTTACTTTAGGGCTAGTCAAGTTGAAGTTAAATTTTTTACATGAATCTGAAGACGACTGGTTGGTTGTCTTAGTGTTTATTGTTTTTGTTTTATTTCTTCATTTTTACTTATTTTTATTTTTACTTATTTTTATTTTTACTTATTTTTATTTTATTTCTTATTTTTATGTTTTTTTAACCAAAAAAATCAACTTTTTTTGATCTTTTGGTTGATTTCTTTTTTTTTTTTTTTTGTATTCTTATCAGTTCATTTTGGTTTATTTTATAACCTTTATTTATTTTTATTTTTATTTTTTATTTTTTGCCCATCCAACTTGTAGCCGTGTGGCATGGCTCAAATGTAGTTGTGCGGTCACCACACAGCGGTCTGGTGCCATTTGGAGTACAGCCAAACCATACTCAAATCATGTGGGGTCTGCACGGCTCAGGTGTAGCCATGTAGCCATGCCACACGGCTTATTGGAGCTGTGAATTTAACATCACTGGCTGTCAAAACATGTCAAAATCTACAACTGTGTTTCACTCTGTTCTTCTATGTGTCTCTTTTCTTTCTTCCACTGCTCCCTCTGTCTCTCTTGTCATGTTCAATTTTCCTTTCCTTTCTATCTCTTTCCACACTCTCCATGTTGCCTTCTCACAAGCACGTTATCAACAATTCCTACTTCCTTCCTCTCATTGATCTATGAACTTCTGGACCACGCTTGATCCTCACTACTTTCCTCTTCAATCTCTGGCCAACTCAGCCACTCCTCACTTTAACTACTGAACATCTCCTTCAAACACCAAACCTTCTAAACTTTCCTTCTTGGATACTCCTCACTTTAACTACTGACCTCTCCTTCAAAAACCCAAACTTCTACACTTTCCTTGTTGGATACTCCTGACTTTAACTACCAAAACTATCCTTCAAATGCCCAACCTTCTACACTTTCCTTGTTGGATGCGCCTTAGGTTCCTCCTCCCCAAGTCTTCTTCATCTGGTTAGAATCAATCCTCAAAGGTTCCAATTCAATATGGCCTGATAACTTCTTACTCTACTTTCTGAGCTACCTCATTCTCCTCCTCTCTTGCACACAAACTTGTTCCAGTGTTCCTTTCACTAGACCTTTGAGTCCTTCCAGATCTCTGTAATTTGTCCTCATCCAGTGGTACAAACTCTTGTTCCCTTTCTGTCTTTGTCCTCCTATTCCTTCAGTCCTCCATGCTTGTATTTGAATCCTGTCCTTGTCTGCCAGGCTGGTTTCTTTTTTCAATCCATTCAGCATATTCTTCTCATATATAGTAGACAAGGAGCAGGAATTTGAACTGAAAGAACCCAACTGTGGTCTCTGGGCCTTCCCCACCTTCCCAGATTACATTTGCTACACCAGTATATCTGAAACCCCCAAGTCACACTTGACTCAGATTCCACTACTAGTTTTTCTTTTGAACACTCCTCACTCAATTATGAAAGGTCCCCACCCAAGTATGAATCCAAATAAGCCTCCTACACTCTCACCAAAGGTGATTTTAACACAGCCCATACATTTTTGAAAAAAGGCAGGGTTAAATTTGCAGCCCAGCACAACCCATTCACAATGCAAAAGGGGTTGTGGGGCACGTTTCACAGCCATTTTCAACCTGGAGAATTGTGAATGGCCATTCACAAATTGACCCAGGTTTTTAACAGCAATTCACAAAATTTTCACAACTCCAGGGGTGTAAGAATTGTGAGAAAAAGAATATCAATAATAATAATAATAATGATAATAATAATAATAATAATAATAATAATAATAATAATAATAATAATAATAATAATAATAATAATAATAATAACAATAATAATAATAATAATAATAATAATAATAATAATAATAATAATAATAATAATAATAATAATAATAATAATAATAATAATAATAATAATAATAATAATAATAATAATAATAATAATAATAATAATAATAATAATAATAATAATAATAATAATAATAATAATAATAATAATAATAATAATAATAATAATAATAATAATAATAATAATAATAATAATAATAATAATAATAATAATAATAATAATAATAATAATAATAATAATAATAATAATAATAATAATAATAATAATAATAATAATAATAATAATAATAATAATAATAATAATAATAATAATAATAATAATAATAATAATAATAATAATAATAATAATAATAATAATAATAATAATAATAATAATAATAATAATAATAATAATAATAATAATGATAATAATAATAATAATAATAATAATAATAATAATAATAATAATAATAATAATAATAATAATAATAATAATAATAATAATAATAATAATAATAATAATAATAATAATAATAATAATAATAATAATAATAATAATAATAATAATAATAATAATAATAATAATAATAATAATAATAATAATAATAATAATAATAATAATAATAATAATAATAATAATAATAATAATAATAATAATAATAATAATAATAATAATAATAATAATAATAATAATAATAATAATAATAATAATAATAATAATAATAATAATAATAATAATAATAATAATAATAATAATAATAATAATAATAATAATAATAATAATAATAATAATAATAATAATAATAATAATAATAATAATAATAATAATAATAATAATAATAATAATAATAATAATAATAATAATAATAATAATAATAATAATAATAATAATAATAATAATAATAATAATAATAATAATAATAATAATAATAATAATAATAATAATAATAATAATAATAATAATAATAATAATAATAATAATAATAATAATAATAATAATAATAATAATAATAATAATAATAATAATAATAATAATAATAATAATAATAATAATAATAATAATAATAATAATAATAATAATAATAATAATAATAATAATAATAATAATAATAATAATAATAATAATAATAATAATAATAATAATAATAATAATAATAATAATAATAATAATAATAATAATAATAATAATAATAATAATAATAATAATAATAATAATAATAATAATAATAATAATAATAATAATAATAATAATAATAATAATAATAATAATAATAATAATAATAATAATAATAATAATTAAAATAATCAAAATAATCAAAATAATCAAAATAATCAAAATAATCAAAATAATCAAAATAATCAAAATAATCAAAATAATTATAAGAATTAAAATAATTGAAAAAATAAAAATAATTAAAATAATAAAAATAATTAAAATAATTAAAATAATCAAAATAATCAAAATAATCAAAATAATTAAAATGATCAAAATAATTAAAATAATTAAAACAATTAAAACAATTTAAATAATTAAAATAAGTAAAATAAGTAAAATAGGTAAAGGGAGATGATAAATTCACAACTCCAGTCGTGTGGGAGTTGTGTAGGGCCCTACACGGCTCAAATGAGCTGTGGGGCCCATAGAAAACTACAAAGGGCCATTCCAAACACGCACAACCCCTGGCGGATTGTATAGGAGCCTTTTACCCCCCAAACACGGCAATTGGGAGCCATTTACGGGGATAAATGGCTCAAAACCGCCATTTTTGGGGGTGGGCAACCCCCTGGAAGTTGTGCCAGAATTTTGGGAACCCCCTGGACCACACTTGGGTTCCCTAAACCCAAATTTGGGATCAACACATACTTTGTGGGACTGGTGTTCCACACCTAGTGATTTCAAAGTGAATTTAAAGTGAAACCAAAGTGAAAGTAAAGTGAAAATTGAAATCATATAAAAATCTGCAAGCAATTCTTTCTCAACTCAAAAGTGAGAAAAATTTGTTTGTTCAATTGAAAGTTGGATTGCATACTGAAGTATACCATTGCTTTTTTTTGCATGGGAAAAGTGGAAAGCCCTCCTTCTTCTGACATGGCTGCGTGGAAGGTCTACATTGACAGTGCCATCAAAAAAGCTTTGGAAAAAGAAAAAAAGGATTTGGGTAATGAAAAATTTGAAGCCCCAATTGCATCCTCATCAAGGGTGACAATTGAGGAACAAAATGTTTCACAATGGGATGAAAACTCTGGTCATGAGTAAAATTTCCTGTTACAGAGGTCTTTGCCAGATTAAATTTGATTGAAAATAATGGGGTGCATGTAACTGAAACTATAACTTAACCAATGAATGTTTACTAGATCCACTTGACCCACCTCTTTTAAGAACTTTTCCTACTAGGGAAGAGGCCCAAAACCATTGTCAAACATGGGCTATGAAGCATGTTTACGCTATGACGGTTTTTAACTCAAAGAAAGATAAATATGTGGATCCTGTGATTTCCATGGTTACCATTTGGGAAAACTTCTTACCAAATGGTCTAGACAAACTCACACAAGGAAGATTGGGTGCAAGTTTTTAATCAATGAAAGTCACACAAAGGCAGACCCCTTGTGGCAACTCTCCTACAAAGAAACCCAAAATAACCATCAACCATCTGAACAGCCCTCCGTGCATCCTCAACTGAGGATAATCTTGGGGGTGGCCTTAGACAATCTAATATAAGGCATGAATGATAGGCTCAATACGTTTCAGCTTAAGAGGAAATTGAGCAATATTGATGGGGGGATTATTTTGATTACCAAACAATCTATAACACTAAGTGGAAGTTCAAGCTTGCAGAACTAAAGGGGAAACGTTTTATGGAGGTACTCTATGAACAGCTTGAAGAAAAAATTTGGATTCACTGGTCAAAGTTCATTGGAGAGGGTCACTTGGAGGCCCTGTACTTAGCAAATCCTGAGGCACTAAAGCTTTCAAAACAATTCCATCATATTGCTATGTTGGATTTTACTTATAAGACAAATAAGTAAAAAATCCTGCTATTTCATGTTGTAGGAATGAGAGCCAATTGGAGAACTTTCACAAAAGCTCTTGTTTTTATAAAAAAAGAAATTTTTGAGTTCTACAGTTGGTCTGTAAATGCATTAAAGGAGTTGGCTCATGATCCTGAGAGACTTCCAAAAGTCTTTGTGATGGAATGTGAGGAAACTCTGATTTGTGCTATTGAATCTAGTTTCCCTGATTCATCAAGAAAATGTTGCATTGGCACTTGTCTAAAAACATACATGAAAATTGTAATGCACACTTTGTTAATTACATTGAAGGATGGAAAAGCTTTATGACTCTGTGGGCAAAATATGGGGCCTCAAAGACCAAGGAGGAGGCAGAGATCAATAGTGAAGAACTCAGAGTAGGTCCAAATCACTGCTTCTTATTCTTCCTGTTTTTGGGTTCTGACCTTTTGACTTGTATATTTTTTCTTGAAATACTATGAGGATGTACGCAAGTATATGGAAAAGAACATTTTCCCTATCAAAGAGACGTTTGTAACAGCGTGGAATTCTATAAAACCAGATTTTGGAAACAAAAAAAATCTTGGGTTGAAGGGGCACATGCAACTCTCAAAAAATTCCTTGAAAACTATTGGGGAAGCATTTTGGATGTTTGGAAAAGCCTTGACGGAACAGTTTTGAATCAAATTAAATTGGTTCATGCGTCACTTTATAACTCTCAAATTAAGTTAGGGACAGTTCTTCCACTTGAACTGTTACCATTGGGTTACATATTGTCTTTAGAGGCAATTCAGCTTATTAGGGAACAATTTGAGACATTAAAATGTGATCATGATGGCAAAGTGGGCCCCAAGTCATATTCCAAGACTAAGGGTTTGCCCTTTTCTTACCAAATAGGTGACCATGTAGCATTCAGAGGATCTGTGGTGCCCAAAGATGTTCATCCTCAGTGGAGGTTGCACTATGACCCTTGCAGTTCTAGTTCTTTAAGTTGGCTTAAGTTGGATTGTTCAAATAACTATGTGATTAATGATTCCTAATTCACTAATGGTTGATCCTTTTTAATTTTTCAAGTGCAATGTTGATGAAATGCTTAGAATTCCTCATTTAGGTGAAAAAGTGAATGCAATGATCTTGGAATCTCCAGATCATGGGCAAGGCAGCCTTTTGAAGTATATCATTCAAAATATTACAAAATATGAATTAAAGCCAAGACTTGAAACCAAAGTCTTACAATCAAGAAGGGGCCGGCCAAAATTGACAGATACGCGGCAAGAACCACATTGTTTTGCGCATGTTGTAAAACAACTCAAGGGTAAAAAGGGACTAGAAGGGCTCAAAATAAGAAAAGACAAAAGATTGTAAGTTTTTTCTTTTGGGATATGTTCATTTTTTTGGTTTTATGAATCTAGTTACTAATTAATGATGAATTGTTAGTCAAACTTGGCAGAATCTGAATCTGAATTTCATAGTTCAGAGGAAGAGACTGAAAGTGAATTGGGATCACTTAATTTGGAATCAGAATCCTCTGCAGAGGAAGACAACATGCAGCAATGCGCAACCAGAAGCTCATCTTTGGTGAGTATTCATTTGAATTTTTTGATTAAAAAAATGAATACTAAGTTATTTTTGATGATAGGAACCAAACATGAAATACCTCAATCAAATATCAAAGAAATTCCATAAGTTCTTGGGTGAGGTTTTGGATCCAATTGGAGATGTGAATTGCATATTCAAAGTCATTGCTAAATCTCTTTGTTATGAAGAACAGGTTTGATTTAAAGTGAGAAAAGAAATGATACAAACATTGGAGAAAAATAAAAAATGCTACATTAAAATGCTTGGTGGTGAAAAGGAGGTTGAAAGGATTAAACAAAGACTTGATTTTGAAGACATCAATGAAAAGATTTCCTCCTCAAAATGGCTGGCTAAATTAGATATGGGTCAAATCATAGCAGAAACATATTCCAGACCTTTTTGTTTCATTTCATTGGAGTAATGTGATACTTATAATCCAATGAAAAATGGTGTTACTGATCAATCAGATCCAATGTTCATTTCATTTTTTAACAATAAACATCAGGTTCTATTAGTACTTGAGGGAGAAATCATTCCAATCCCACCCATTGTAGCAAAACCGTGTTCCTTGATTTCTAAAAAAGCCTCTGACTGGGTTGATCATCTCAAAGATCAACTGCAAATGTAGGCTAGATTATAGAGATCATAGACTTTGAATTCATTTCATCATTGGGTTTCATATAAATTGTAATTCTAATGCAGCTGACAAGTTCTATTAATATAAAGGCTTATCAAATTTTGAAAATCATTATGTTGAGTGTTTTGATTCATTTGAGTTAACATAATTATATTGAGTGTTTTGAATGAGAGTTTAATGGTAAGTCAGTTCAAATTGTGTTGGGCTGATTCCATCATAAGGAGTATTTTACTCCTTATGATGGGATCAGCTTAAAACAAGTTGAACTGGTCTTTTTTTTGGTGTTTTTACTTTAGGGCTTGTCAAGTTACTTGTCTTTTTTTTGGTTTTTTTAATTTAGGGCTAGTCCAGTTACTTGTCTTTTTTTTTGGTTTTTTTAATTCAGGGCTAGTTCAGTTACTTGTGATTTTCTTGGGGGTTTTTAGTTTAGGGCTAGTCCAGTTACTTGTGTTTTTTTGGGTCTTTTTACTTTAGGGCTATTCCATTGGATAGTCCCAGTTTTTTTTTTTTTTGTTTTTTTGTTTGAATGAGAGTTTAATGGTAAGTCAGTTCAACTTTTGTTAGGCTGATTCCATCATAAGGAGTACGTTACTCCTTATGATGGTATCAGCTTAACACAAGTTGAACTTAGTTTTTTTGTGTGTTTTTAGTTTAGGGCTAGTCCAGTTTCTTTTCTTTTTTTTGGTGTTTTTAATTCAGGGCTGGTCCAGTTACTTGTATTTTTTTGGTGTTTTTACTTTAGGGATAGTCCAGTTACTTGTCTTTTTTTTGGTGTTTTTACTTTATGGCTAGTCCAGTTACTTGGAATTTTTTTTGGTGTTTTTAGTTTAGGGCTAGTCCAGTTACTTGTTTTTTTGGGGTCTTTTTACTTTAGGGATAGCCCATTTGATAGTCCCAGTTTTTTATTTATTTATTTATTTATTTGTTTTTTTTAACCAAAAAATCAACATTTTTTGATTTCTTTGATTTTTTGGCTGATTCCTGTTTTTTTGAAGGTTTATTTGATTCATGGGTTATGCTAGTGCCCTTTCATTCCATTTGGTTTTATTTTGTCTCAACGCGGTCCAGTGGCGTGTTGGATGCCACACAACTACATTTGAGCTGTGTACAACTCCACACAACTTGAATGTAGTTGTGTGGAATCCAACACACTGTTGGACCAGGTGATAAGTTGAGCACAGTGATTTTGAGTTAATTGCTTACAAAGACCAATGGTTTGAGATCTCATCAACCGTTGACAAAGGACAATCAAAATAAAAGGAAAAGTAAAAGAAAGAGCAAAAGAGAGAGAAGACAGGTAGGTCAAGTCTGTCATAGTGAGAACAAAGGAGTGAGAAAAGTAGCATGGGCACCGTAGGGATAAAGAAACCTCACATCTGATCAAAACTTGTTGGTCGTTAGGTTTTGGCAAGGTCAATCTTGAGGTGGAGGAAGGTAAGAGAGAGATGAGGAGTAGAAGGTTGATAGGGCTGAGTTACAAAGAGTTGAGTAGGTTGAAAGGTGTAGGAAAAGGGGTTGTGAGCATGACGCAAGAAGGAGAAGAGAGGAAGGGAACGGTTTGAGCCGTAAGAGGTGAGGAGAGTTGAGAGGAAGGAAGGAGGATGGTGAAGCAGGAATGTTGAGGGAGCTGGAATGACAATGATGAAGCTGGGGAATTCTGAATCGTGGTAAGAGGTAGGAATTGAGAGTTGAGGTTGATAACCGTTGGAATTGGACTGGACTTCAAATTGGGAGTTTTTGCACTGGGGAGGACTGGGAGGGACAAGTGGGCGCAGAGAATGCGCGGAGTGATAACAACAGAGGCATGGGATAATAACAACACAATAATAACAACACACCGGAGTGATCAGATGTGAGGAGATAAGACAGAGGAGGTGAGATTGATAACGGAGGAGCGTAGGGCAGCTTTTGTCAGAGAGTCCGCCAACATTTGGTTAGAAGGAATAAGATGGGTGATTAAGGAATTGTTGTCCTGTTGTTCTTGTAGCCATTTGATCTGCATGTGGACATGCTTAAGAGCACCATTATGAGATTCTTGATTTACCAGATCATTTAGGGCCTTGTTGTCTATGAAAGCACAGTGAGTGAGTTTTTGATCTGGGTTCATCTTGGTGAGCAGTTGTGAGAGCCAGATCTTCTCTTGAGTGGCCAGAACAAGGGCCTTGAGTTCACCTTTGGTTGAGGACAGAGAGATTGTGGGTTGTAGCTTGCTGTGCCACAAGACTGGGCAGCTGTAGAGAAGAATGAGGTAACCGGTGTGGCTTCTCTGGGACTTGGGATCATCTCCACCGTTGGAGTCACTGAAGATTTCTATGTTGTACTCAAAGGATGGGTTTTGAAGGCGCAGGGCCATTTCCTTGGAGGCATTCAGGTATCTCCAGGCGTGCTTGGATTTGATCCAATGAGGCATGCCGGGTTTATTGTTGAAGCGGGAGAGGTTTGAGACGGCATAGGCGAGATCAGGTCTTGTTCAACTGGAGATGAAATTCAGAAATCCCGTGGAGGAATGGTAATTGATATTGAGTTTGAGGAAGTTCTTGTGCTCATCATTGGTAGCGGAAAGAAGTTTAATGTTGGGTGTTAACGGCGTGCTGATGGGTTTGCAGTTGGAGAGCCCCAATTCACTTAGAGCTGTTTCTATGTGACTGGATTGTAAGAGACCAAGACTGTTTTCAGTTTTAACAAGTTTTTTTCCAAGGATTTCTCTTAGGGGTCCATCTTGCGATATTTTGAATCTGGCTTTCAACCTAGTTCTGAACTCTACTGAGTTTCCAACTATCAGAAAGTCATCAACATACACAAAAACATAAATTTTGGCCGTTGTGGAGATATAAAGGCAAGGGTTGGCACTCAAAATGGAGAGATTTTTTGTTAAGTAGCCAGTTCTTGAGGGTCTCCTACCAGCTTTTTGGAGCTTTTTTCAGGCCGTAGAGAGCCTTATTGAGTTTGAAGTAGGGAAATTTGGAGTCATACCCCTGCGGAGCTTTGATGAATATATCCTTGTCCAGCGGAGCGTGGAGGAAGGCTTATTTAATGTCCATTTGCCAGAGGGTGAGATTATTAAAGAGAGCGTACAAAAGTAAAACTCAAAGAGTGATTATAGAGCCCGTTGGAGCGTAGGTTTGACCTTAATCAAAGAACTCAATCTTTTTGAAGCCCTGAACACAAAGCCAAGACTTGAAGGACACACTGGTTTTTTCAGGACTCTCTTTGATTCAATAGACCCATACTGTAGTTAGGGCGTTTTTGCCATCTGGAAGAGAATGACATCCTTCCCGGACTTTCATTAGTTTGATTCCATCTAATTCAGATTTCATTGATTTGATCCATTTTTTTCTTTTTTCACAGTGGGTAGCTTTGTGATAGGTTTTGGGTACGGTCCGGGCAACAAAGCCGTATTGCTGAGTTCTTTGCAGGGAGGATTGGTCTCAAAGGACGGGAGGAGAGTTTGCTTGAAGTTGTTTTGCAACCTTGGAGTTGTCATCAGAGTTGGAAAGAGAGGATTCAGATTGAGTGTTGAGCTGAGGGTATTTGGTTAGAGTGGTTGAGATGTTTGAAGAATTTTGAGAAGGTGTTAGATCGGATCCAGTGGGAATAATGTTAGCGGGGGAGTTGGGAGAGATAGTTGAGTTAAGGGAATTTTGAGAAGGGGATAGATTGGATTCAGTGGGAACAATATCAGCGGAGGAGTTGGGAGAGATGGTCGAGTTAAGAGTGTCAATGAGAAGGGAATCATCAGTAAGAAGAGGATCAAAGCAGGTTTTGGAAAATGGGGAGTCATTTAGAGAAGAGAGAGAGAAAGGGGAATTTTTGAAGATTTTAGCATGTTTTGAACAAACAATGTTTTTGGAATTTGGACAATAAATTCTATAAGAATTCAGATCAAAATCAAATCCAACTAAGATACCATCTAGCCCCTTTTCATTGAACTTGCTTGGGGATGTAGCCTGATTGAGAACAATGGCTCTGGAGCCAAGTACTCAAATGAGCTGAAGTTTAGGAGATTTGCCAGACCATAGTTTGTAGGGAGAGGATTTTGTTTTGAGAGAAGGGATGAGATTGATGATTCCGCAGGAGCTGACCAGAATTTCATCCCACAGTTGCATTGGGATGTTAATGTTGATCATGGCTGTTCTTGCAGCCTCCAGGAGGGTATGATTTCCTCTTTTGGCCACAGGATTATGTTGAGGAGTGTATGGTTCAGATGTGGTGTTCTTGATTCCATGTTTGACAAAGAAGTTGGCGAGTTTGTGGTTGACAAATTTGCCACCGTTGTCCGAGTGAAAGATCTTCAGCATCCTTCCTTTTTGGTTTGAGTTAAGCTTGATGAACTTTATCACCTTGTCAGCTACTTCAGACTTGATTCAAATTGGCACGCACGTCTTGAACTTGGACCAGTCATCAGTGAGGAGTAGAAAATACCTGCACCCAGTGAGAGTTGGGGGATTGATGGGGCCACACACGTTGGCATGAATGAGCTCAAAGGAGTTTTGACTGGAGGGGAGATAACCCAGAAACGGCTGGCGGTGAATTTTGCCCTTAGCGCATGATATACACTCAATTTGGTCCCACTTGAGATTAGGAAATTCTTTGGACAGTAGGTGAGTTCGTTTGAGATGAGGGTGACAGAAGCGTTTGTGGATGGTGGAGAGAGATAAGAATGAGTAGGAAATGGAGGGAGCTGAATTTGACTCCTGATCAAGGAACAGTAGGTTGTATTCAATTGTTCCAGATAGAATTTGTTGATGTTTGTAGATTATGGAGAATCTGTTAGGTGGAATTAGAATCAACAAGAAACCTTTTTGAATTATTTGACCAAGCAAGACGAGATTGATGGCAAGGTTGGGGATGTAGAGTGAATTTTGAAGGTTGAGAGTCGCAAGGGAGCTAGTTAAGATTGCAGTTCCACTCCCAAAAGAGCAAATAGGGGCATCGGGATTACCCATCTGAATTTCCGTTCAGTCGGGATGAAGCTCTGAAAAGAAATTTGGATTGTTGAACATGCAGTTGGATGACCCAGAGTCAAGCAGTACTCAAGTTTGGCTGAGGGTTGGTGACGCGAACATGGCAAAGTTGTAGGCAAAGTGGGTTGAGGAGGACTTTGGAGGGGGCGGTGTCATGTTGTCAGAAGTCGAGCCCGAACCCTGAGAGTTTCCAGAGTTGGGTCGCAGATGAGGATAGAGCCACCAACACTTGCTTCAATTGTGATTTTATTGAGGATTGTGCCAAGTTGGTCAACATTTGATGGCTTTGGTTTTAGTAACTAGCACGGAGGAATAAGAACCAGCTACAACCTCATTCTTGATCTGATTCAGGTGTCGAAGTACTAGGTCAGTATCAATTTTGGCTTTGCCCAACAAGTGAGTGATTGTTGTCTTCAGATGATCAAGCTGAGGAGGGAATTTGTAGAGTAGAAGGTAGGCAGTAATATCATTGTCCATTCAGATTCCGATTTTGGCAATTTGGAGAAAGCAGACCCTCGCATCAGTGATGAATTTTTGGACTCTCTTTGGATCAAATTGAAGGTTAAGGAAGTTAAAGAAGACTCTAGAGCAATTAGTGGTTTGTGACGATGCGTAGTAATTTTTTATAGATTTCCACAGTTTGATTCCATTGGTTAGGTGATGATCTTTGACGCAATTGATGTAGGTTCGGTTGTCCAATTTGGCAAGGATGTAACCAACAATTTTGAGATTGATATCAGGAGGACATTTGTCGGGTTTGGTAGAATTCAACCAATGCTCAATCCCTTCGAGCAAGAGTATGGTTTGAATCTTGGACCTCCACAAGGAGAAATTTGAATTGGAGAGGCTGGGAATCGAGTCTGTCAGAGTCTTCAGCAAAGATTGAGAGGAGTCCATTTGTTTTTGGCCGGTCGGAGATTGATCAGAATCCATTGGTCTTTGTAAGGTCTATTAGCAAGTGGGGTCGGTCAAATTTTCGGCTTTTAACCATGATAAGTTGAGCACGGTGATTTTGAGTTAATTGCTTACAAAGACCAATGGTTCAAGATCTCATCAACCGTTGACAAAGGACAATCAAAATAAAATGAAAAGGAAAAGAAAGAGCCAAAGAGAGAGAAGACAGGTAGGGCGAGTCTGTCATAGTGAGAACAAAGGAGTGAGAAAATTAGCATGGGCACCATAGGGATAAAGAAACCTCACATCTGATCAAAACTTGTTGGTTGTTAGGTTTTGACAAGGTCAATCTTGAGGTGGAGGAAGGTTAGAGAGAGATGAGGAGTAGAAGGTTGATAGGGCTGAGTTACAAAGAGTTGAGTAGGCTGAAAGGTGTAGGAGAAGGGGTTGTGAGCATGACACAAGAAGGAGAAGAGAGGAAGGGAACGGGTTGAGTGGTAAGAGGTGAGGAGAGTTGAGAGGAAGGAAGGAGGATGGTGAAGCAGGAATG
This sequence comes from Puccinia polysora, assembly GCA_025617555.3. Lineage (NCBI taxonomy): Eukaryota > Fungi > Basidiomycota > Pucciniomycetes > Pucciniales > Pucciniaceae > Puccinia > Puccinia polysora. The sequence goes on from CM062632.1 coordinate 19,304,183, forward strand.
TTGAGGGAGCTGGAATGACAATGATGAGGCTGGGGAATTCTGAATTGTGGTAAGAGGTAGGAATTGAGAGTCGAGGTTGATAACCGTTGGAATTGGACTGGACTTCAAATTGGGAGTTTTTGCACTGGGGAGGACCGGGAGGGACAAGCGGGCGCAGAGAAGGCGCGGAGTAATAACAACAGAGGCATGGGATAATAACAACACAAGGCTGGGTGGGCTGTGAAACTCTTTGAGCCATGGATGGTTGTACACGGTGCCACATGACTACATTTGAGCTGTGTACAACTCCACACAACTAAAATGTAGTTGTGTGGAATCCAAAACGCTGTCAGACCAGGCTGGGTGGGCCCCATGACTCTTTGAGCCGTGGGGGGCTGTACATGGCTTGGATTGGGCGTGTGGCGTGCCACACCGCCCACTTTGAACCATGTCAACGGCTCAATGAGCCGTCAATTTGACATTACCCATAAGTAAAATAAGTAAAATCAGTAAAATCAGTAAAATTATAAAAATCATTTAAATCATTAAAATTATTGAACTTATTAAAATTATTGAACTTATTAAAATTATTAAAATGAATAAAAATACATAAAAATTGAAAAAAAAAAACACAAAGAAAAGTTATAAAAAAAATCAGAAAAATTGAAAAAAGTTGAAAACAAATTTATTTTTATATTTCCATCCTTCTTCATCATTACTGAAGCAAACTTTGCAATTTTCTGGAATATTTTGAGACAAGTTCCAAGAGCAAAACTGTCTGGATGACTGAGGCAAACTATGTTCAATGTCACAAATCAAAGTGTTTTCACTGCCCATCACAAAGACTTTGGGAAGCATCTCTGGATCATAAGCCAACTCCTGTTTTACATTAAAAACTTACCCGTATAACTCAAAAGTTCTTTTTTTATAGAAATACAACACCTTTGTAAAATTTTTCCTGTTGGCGTTTATGCCTACAACATGAAGTAGAGTTATGTTTTACCTATTTTTTTATAAGTAAAATCCAACAGAGAAATGTGATGGAATTTTTTAAAAAGTTTTTTATACTCAGGATGAGCTCAGTACATCGCCTCTAAGTGACCCTCTCCACTGAAGTTTAACCTGGAGACCCACCGCATTTCTTAGGGAAAATAGAAGTCCATAAAAACTTTCCCATTGAGCTCAGCTGCTTTTGACTTGTGCTTAGTGTTATAGGTTGTTATATTGTCAATTTATTCTCCACCATCAGTCTTTCTCAATTTGATTTTGAGTTGAATTGTATTGAGCTCATCTTCCATGCCTTCTTGAAGTTGGTCTAAGGCTAAACCAGAGATTTTCATCAGTTGTGGATGCACTGAAGGGCTCTCAGATGGTTGATGATTGTTTTGGTCATTTCTAATGGAGAGGCTCCATGTGGGATCTGCTACTTTCTTGCTGTCATGGATCATGAATTGACACCCAAAATTCCTGGTGTGAGTTTGCCTTTGCCGTTTTGTGAGCAAAAACCCTTTGTATACTCCATATCAATTGCAGGATAGGTCAACATATTTATCCCTTTTTCAATTGAATTTTTTCAATGCATAGACATGCATGGCTGCCAATTTTTGAAAATATTCCTTGTCTTCTTTCCTACTAGGTGTTGATTTACTGTAAAAGGCTTTTAATATTTCAGAACTAAGAGGGATCGAGCAATGAACAAAGGTTGATAGCTTGTCAAGATCTTCAGTATTTGGTTTTGAGTTTATTTGTGATTTGAAGTTGAGCTAATGTAAGACTTGAATAGAGATTCAAATGAAGAATTAGACAGGCTTGATTAGAAAAGAGATACAACAACGAGCTTAAGTCTTACCAGTCAGATGTTGACAAGATGAGTGAGAGTAATTTCAGGTTGAGGAGCATCAAGTAATCAAGTAAAGATAAGAGTAAAAGATGAAAGGAAAGAAAGATAAAAGAAGAAGAAAAAGAGTCGAGTTTGAGTTGAGGAAAGCGTTGAGTCGAAGGGGTCAGAAGATTGAGTGGGGATCAAGTGGTGTGGTCTGAGTCTGCATCTTGTTGCAGGTTGGGTCGCCGCGAGAGTTGAGATGACTTAATGAGGAGATGTTGATGTAAAATGTGGAAGACTACTTGTGACAGAGAACAGAGAAGCGCGCGCGGAAGAGAGTGTAAGAGTGAATGTGACATGTAGAAGACTGTACCCGCACAGGTGAGCCAGTAGAGAAAAGTAGGAAAAGAAATGAGCAAAAAGAGAAAAAGAAAAGGAAGAATGAAACAGAAAAGAGACACATAAAAGAAAGAAGAAAAGAAGAAAGAGAGAGAGTGATTTATTTGACACCCCCTGTGACTTGTAAGACTGTAGTCGGAGTGGTAAAAGAAGGGTTAATCAATTGTAAGAGAGAAATCAGCGAGTAAAGAGGAAGAGCTTTAGTAAGCCCATCAGCTTTCATTTTCGTAGACAGAATCAATTCAATGGTTAGATTTCCGAGTTTAAGTTCCTCCCAAAGAGCTTTAGTTTTAATGTCAATATGACGGGTTTTTGAATTGCAACCAAATTTCTTGAGTTTATCGTCAAGGCCTTTGTTATCTATAAAGTGTTGACTTGGAGTGATTTTCGATTTCCAGAGTTTGGCTACAAGTCCTCTCATCCAGATTGCTTCCAAAAAGGAATCAACTAGAGGATTAAGTTCCGCTTCAGTAGTAGAATGGGTGACATTACTTTGTTGATAGCTACTCCAAGAGATAAGTGAATTGAAGAGAAGAGAAAGATGACCAGATTGGGATCGCCTAGTTTCCAGATCGTCGCTCCAGGAAGCGTCGCTATGACATTGGATTTGAGTGTTTGTGTGATGGACTTGTAGGGTGAGTTTGACGTCTTTTATAGCCTTTAAATATTTCCAGCATCTTTTAAATTCTCTCCAGGGGCAAATACCTGGCTTTTTGCAGAATCTAGCAAGACTTGAAACAGCGAAGCTGAGATCAGGTCGTGTTAAACATGCGATATAGTTTATGAGAAAAACCGCGGAGCAATAGTTGACATTCAGAGCCTTAAATTCTTCATGTTCATCGTCACTTGCAGAAGTTAGATTGAGATTAGCAGTGAGAGAAATAGAGGCTGGCTTGCAGTTGATCATACTCAATTCTTCTAGTCCATGTTCAATATGTTTGGGTTGAGATAAGAGGATTTTATCTTCAGTTCATTCATACTTCATTCCAAGAATTGTATTCGGTTCGTGATGACTAGAATTTGGAAATCTTTTAAGAAATTTATCTTTGAAGTTATCTCCCAAACCGACAAGGATAAGATTGTCTACATGAAAGAAAAGGATGGAGTTTGATGAGGAATGAATGTATAGACAGGGATCAGAGATTGATTCATGAAACCCTTGTTCTCAAATCCATGATGTGAGAGTGTTGAACCAATTCGCGGGAGCTTGTTTCAAACCGTAGAGCAATTTTTGAAGTATAAGATATTTTGATTTTCTGTCTGACCCTTTTGGTCTTTTAATAATAACTTTGTCGGATAGGGGAGCGTGAAGAAAGGCGCTCTTCACATCAAATTGAGAGATAGAAAGAGAATGAAACAAACCAAAGAGAAGCGCTATAAGAAGAGAGGCGGCCTTTCCAGTCGGTGAAAATGTGTCTTGAAAGTCTAAGCCATATATTTGATCAAAACCTTGAACACATAGTCTACTTTTGTAGACTAATGGATCGCCGTGGCAATTGTCTTTGAGACAATAAACCCACGTCGTATTGAGAGGATTTATGGGTTCCGGACCATCATAATCTTCCCAAACGTCTAGAGATTCTATGCCATTAAGTTCGACGTCCATGGATTTTTCCCATTTTGAACTATCATAACATCTCTTTTCTTTTTCAAAGGTTCTGGGAACAAAGTAATGGTGATAACCGTATCACTGGGGGGGATTCAGAGTAGATCAATTGCGAAGGGAGTAATTGGGCACAAGTTGTTCCGCCAGGTCTTCAGAAGGATTAGATTTGGTGTCGGAAAGAGTGTTATCAAGAGGGTTTGCAGTGATGAAAGGTGAAGAAAGGGAATCATTGGAAGAGGATTCAGATTGAGTAGTGTCAGAAGGAAGAGTAGGAGAAGAAGGGTTTGGAGAAGCATAATTGAGATCGTCGTCCAATTTGATTTTCAGATGATCATTGGTGTCATCTGAGTTGGCAGGAATCTGAGAAGAATTGTCAATTTTCAGAAATTGGAAATGTTTGGATGAAATGATGGAGTTGTCAGGTTTTAAAATTCGATAGGATAAGAAGTTAGGATTGTAACCCACAAGGGTACTAGGAAGTCCACAATCATTAAATTTTTCTCCACGAATGATTTTAATGTTGAGGTAGACCACCTTGGATCCAATAGGGTGAAAATATTTGGTAGGTAGAGATTTTTCAGTAAACAGTTGATAAGGAGAAGGAGCATTGGAAGTCTTGGGAATTTGATTTAAAGAGAGAGTGGCTGCTTTGGCGATTTCAGCCCAAAGATTGAGAGGAAGCTTGGAGCTTCGGAGAATAGCTCTCATTGATTCAGTCAGAGTTCGATTAGCTCTTTCAACCTTGCTGTTGTGTTTGTGATGATATGGTTCAGAGATCAAGTGCTGAATTGAGTTAATGTTGAGGAAGTCTTTGAGTTTGGAAGATGTGAATTTGCCACCACCATCCGTACAAATAGTAGCAGGAAATCGATCTCGTTTTTGTTTTTCATGAATTAAAATGAGCTTTAATTGAAGGCAAGCATTGGACTTGTATTCAAGAGGAATTGCAGCAATATAACCGGAAAAATTATCGATGACAGTCATGATGTAATTCATGTTATTTTGAGAGGCGGGAGTAATAGGACCAATTAGATCTACATGAAGCCGTTTGAAAGGTTTTGAAGCTAGCTTTGCTGTATTTTTGAACGGTGTTTTGGAGATCTTGGAAAAGATGCAATCTTCGCATTGAAATTCAGAAAGAGTCTTCGAGGATAATGAGGGAAAAATATTCTTGAGGCAGTGAGGATTAGCATGACCAAAAGATTGGTGCAGAGATTTCATATGATCTTGATCCGAATCCTTAAGTCCGAAGTGGCAAAACTTAGAGTTATTGCCTATTTGAGAAGGAGTATTGAGAACGAACAAATTTTCTTGAATGAAACCAGAAAAGACTAGTTCAGATTTGGCAAAGATGTGAAATTGATTTTTAGATGAAGAGAGAGTGCAGTTTTTGGAAGAGATAAGTTCACCCGGACTGATTAGGTTCACCAGGAGATCAGGGACATAAAGACAATTGCTTAGAGTAATGGAAGATCCTTTCCAAAACAGTTTAACAGTGCCTTTGCCCATGATAGGTAGTCTAGCACCTTCTTTTCCGGTGTTGATAAAATCGTCAGAGGATTGGTCGTTGAGATGAATGAAGAAAAGTCAAGAATTGAACATATGGCATGATGCTCCAGAGTCAATGATAATTCGATTGATTTGATTGATTTCTTCTATCCATGTGGAGAGAAGAGCCACATAATGCGCAACTTCTTTTGATTTTGATTGAGAGTTCAGTTGAGCTCTCCAAAGAGCTTGAGATTCTTTGCACCAATTGGGAGCAAGATGTTCGTGGAGATGCCAGCATTTATTTTCAGGATGATCAGGAGATTGGGGATTATGATAACCCCTTCTACATCTGAGCTCAGCAGGAAGGGGTTTCTTGTTTGGCTGAGAAGCAATAAGAGCAGAGTCTCCCAACTTGGATTCCTTGGATTTAAACTTGGTTTTGTTGTCCAGCTGAGTGAGATGATTAAGAACTAAATCCATGGTAAAGATTTTATCTGAATGCATTATTTGCTGGCGTAGATAGTGGAGAGATGAGGGAAACTTGAAGAGAATGAGATAGGATAGGATATTGTCAGGAAATTCAATTCCTACATCAATCATCTTTTTGAGCAAAATCTTGGTCTTGGTTATAAAAAGGTTAATGGAATCGGGTTTGAATTGTTGGTAAAGGAACTCATTGAAAACTCTGGCTCAATTGGCCGTTTGCAAGGATGCAAATCGTTCTTTGATTGTTTTCCAGAGCAGTTGAGCCAAAGATATATTTGCCGGATTCACTACATTGTTATGGGTTATAGAATCAATTTGAGAGAGAAGAAAAACTTGAGTTTCCATATTGTCAGTTGGGCTAAGAGTTTTTGAGTCGTCTTCCAGGGCTTCCTTGATTCCTTTGAGCTTGAGAAGCATGGACATTTTGTCCTTCCAGATCGAGTAGTTTTCCTCAGAGAGTATCGGAACAGCTTCCAGTGCAGCCTTTAGGATGATTTGTCGAAAGCCGTCATTGCTGGATCCCTCCATTGCTTTGGTTAGGTTTGTCGGACGGATTTTGGGCTTTTAACCGTGTTGATTTACTGTAAAAGGCTTTTAATATTTCAGAACTAAGAGGGATTGAGCAATGAAAAAAGGTTGATAGCTTGTCAAGATCTTCAGTATTTGGTTTTGAGTTTAGTTGTGATTTTAATTTGAGCTAATGTAAGACTTGAATAGAGATTCGAATGAAGAATTAGACAGGCTTGATTAGAAAAGAGATACAACAATGAGCTTAAGTCTTACCAGTCAGATGTTGACAAGATGAGTGAGAGTAAGTTCAGGTTGAGGAGCATTGAGTAATAAAGTAAAGATAAGAGTAAAAGATTAAAGGAAAGAAAGATAAAATAAGAAGAAAAAGAGTCGAGTTTGAGTTGAGGAAAGCGTTGAGTCAAAGGCATCAGAAGATTGAGTGGGGATCAAGTGGTGTGGTCTGAGTCTGCATCTTGTTGCAGGTTGGGTTGCCGCAAGAGTTGAGATGACTGAGTGAGGAGATGTTGATGTGAAATGTGGAAGACTACTTGTGACAGAGAACAGAGAAGCACGTGCGGAAGAGAGTGTAAGAGTGAATGTGACATGTAGAAGACTGTACCCGCACAGGTGAGCCAGTAGAGAAAAGTAGGAAAAGAAATGAGCAAAAAGAGAAAAAGAAAAGGAAGAATGAAACAGAAAAGAGACACATAAAAGAAAGAAGAAAAGAAGAAAGAGAGAGTGTGATTTATTTGACACTAGGAAAGGCTCTCACAGGAGGAGGGTCAAGCTTTTCTGGAACATCATAGCTACATAGTTACCACTGCCACAGTCACATTATTTCCCATCAAACCAAATCAATCAAATGGCACATTAAATTTTACACACCACCACCATTCAATTTGAGTTTTGAAACATCTTTTTCATCAATTTTAACCTTAGATGAGGATGCAATTAGGCCTTCCAATGTTTTATTTTGAAAATTCCTACACAAATTCCTAGCTTTTGCCACAGCTTTATTAACAACACTTTCAATTAAGTTCTTCAACACAGCCAGGTTGAAAACAGGGGGGCTTGGGATTTCCACTGTTCAAATATACCAAAAGAATTTAACAGCACTTGAGTATTCAATGCAATTTTCAATTCAAAAACCCCAAAGTTTTCTCAATTTTGGGTTGAGCAAATAGAATTATCCAATGAGCAAGTGTTTTGTACTGTTTGTGACAAGAATTTGTTTTTCCAATAGTCAGAATGTGATCCCAAGTTCTTTTTTGGTCCAATAATAGTCCTAAAATGTATTCCACATCCTCAAATTTGGGTTTACAGCACTCAAATGTGGTCCAGGGGTGCCTAGGTGCCACTGATTCCCCCCTGGGGAGGCCCATTTGGGGCTATTTTGCCCAAAATGGGCCAAAAGATTTGGGGAAGACATGCACAACCCCATTTACAACTCACACCTCCCCCAGGGAGTTAAAAAATACTAATTTGCAACCCCCTGGGGGCTGTGCAAGTTTTAAACAACTTTGCTTGAAACTTGTTGAGTTTTGAACCTGTGTTCACAACTGATATCATTTGCAAATGGTGTTTCACACCCGTTTGCTACCCAGGTACATGAATTTAACACCACCCTTTGAAAAAATTGATGCATAAGATGTTTTTATGTTTATTAAAATTTTTGGACACATCTTTGAAGGGTTTGAAGCCACTCAAAAAATCTGGAGAATACTTCATTTTGCTTTCAGAATACCCTCTCCATGAATACACTTTCAGAAATATAATTTTTAAAGCCCCAAAATTGCATTCAAATAAGGAGAAGTTAATCTGCGCAAGATGTACAGACAAAATAAAAGTGTGAATTTGAAAGGGTGGGTGTATGAAAATTCTAATTCCTAAAATATATTTGGAAAGATGAAAAACAAAAAAATAAAAAAAATGAAAAAATAAATAAATAAATAAATAAATAAATAAATAAATAAATAAATAAATAAATAAATAAATTAAAAAATTAAAAAATTAAAAAGTTAAAAAATAAAAAAATAAAAAAATAAAAAAATAAAAAAATAAAAAAATAAAAAAATAAAAAAATAAAAAAATAAAAAAATAAAAAAATAAAAAAATAAAAAAATAAAAAAATAAAAAAATAAAAAAATAAAAAAATAAAAAAATAAAAAAATAAAAAAATAAAAAAATAAAAAAATAAAAAAATAAAAAAATAAAAAAATAAAAAAATAAAAAAATAAAAAAATAAAAAAATAAAAAAATAAAAAAATAAAAAAATAAAAAAATAAAAAAATAAAGGCCAATGTCAAATTCACAACCCAAAGGTTGCAAATGGTTGTGAATGGCCTTTCACAGTTGTATGCGGTTGAAAATGCCAGATTACGCCCCAAAAAAGCGTGATCCAGGTTGCTTCAGACCGGCACAACCCCCTGGGGGTTGCAATTGGGGTTGCGCTGGTTTTCCAGGCCCTTTTGGGAAAAATGGCTCCAAATGGGCCATTTTAGGTAGGGATTTGGGTACCTAGGCACCCCTGGACCACATTTGAGTGGTTTTGACCCAAATTTGGGGATGTGGAATACTATGTGGGACTATTATTGGACCACAAAAAGAAACTTGGGAATAAAACACTCTGCCTATTGGCAAAAACTCTTGACACAAAACTTGTACACATGAACCATATACCTGTTGGGTAAATTAATTTTTCTCAACCCAAAAGTGAGCTAAAATTTGGAGTGGCTGTATTGAAAATTGCATGGAATACTAAATTGCCATTGAATTTTTTTTGTTTTATGGGAACAGTGGAAAGCCCAAGCCCTCCCAGATTAAACAGGGCTACCTTAAAAGACTCAATTAAAAGTTTACTTAACAAAGTTTTGGAGGAATCTAGAGATTTGGGTAGAGAGTTGGAGAAGAAAACATTGGAAGCCCCAATTAAATCCTCATCTAGAGTTGCAATTGAGGAACAAGATGTTTATTCACAACAGGAAAAAGATGTATTGTCACAACTTGAATGGACTAAAGGTGGTGGGTGACATTTCATATGTCATTTGACTGAATAGTATTTGGCTGGATCAATACTAATGTAAACATGTAACTATGAAACTAAGGGGTTCAGGCCCACTTGACCCTCCTCCTGTGAGAGCCTTTGCTAGTAGGAAGTAGGAAAGAAGCCAATATTTATTTTAAAAAATGGGCATCCATTCATGGCTACGCATTGAAAACTTTCAAATCAAGGAAGGATAAATATGTAAATCTAGCTTGTGACAGATATGGGGTTTATGAAGGGCCATGCCTCACCAAACATCAAAGGGAAACTCACACTAGGAAGGTTGGGTGTCAATTCATGATCCATGCAAGTAGGAAAGTAGAAGATCCCATGTGGCATCTCTCCATTCAAAATGGCCTCCACAATCATCAACCATGAGAAATTCCTTCAGTGCATCTTCAACTGAGGAGAATTTCAGGTCAAGCATTAGATTTACTTAGGGAAGGCATGAAAGATGGGCTCACTATGGTTCAACTGAAAAAAAAATTGAGCATGGTTTCTGGTGGAGAATACATTGATTATAGAACAATCTATAACACTAAGTGAAAGGTAAAGCTTGCTGAACTGGATGGTAAAGTTTTTATGGATGCTCTATTGGATATGCTCCAGGAATCCCAGTGTGCTTCCAGGTCCAAATTGGGTGGAGAGAGAGGGTTACTTAGAGGCCTTATCCTTGGCTCATCCTGATTCTATAAAACTATGAAAAAATTCCATCACCTTGCTTTGTTGGATTTTACTTATGAAAAATAGGTACAAAATCCCTCTAAGGCATGTTGCAGGAATGACTACCAACAAAAAGACTTTTACAAAGGCTTTTTTTTTATAAAAAAAGAAAGATATGATTTTTATAGTTGGGCATTGAAAGCATTAAAGGGGTTTGCTTATGATCCCAATAGGGTTCTAAAAGTCTTTTTGATGGACCATGAAAAGGCTCTGATTTGTGCTATTAAACACAGTTTTCCCAAGTCATCTAGAGTGTGTTGTACATGGCTATTGTCTAAAAAAATACAAGAAAACTGTAAAGTTCACTTTATTAATGAAAATGAAGGTTGTAAAAAGTTTATGACTCTTTGGGGCATGTTTGGGGCCTTTAAAACCAAGGGGGAGGCAGAAGCATATGATGCTGAACTCAGATTAAGTCAATTCATTGAATATTGATATCTTTTTGGAATTGATCTCTGTTGGGAGTGCTTACTTTGAAACTTGTATACAGTGTTTCTTGAAAGACCATGAGGATGTACTCGAGTATATGGAAAAGAATATTTTTCCTATCAAAGAGAAGTTTATAACAGCCTGGACTTGTGTCTACCCAGACTTTGGAAATAAAACTAGGTCTTGGGTAAAAGGGGCCCATTCCACTTTCAAAAAATTACTAGTGGGATCTTTGAAAAACATTTTGGATGTGTGTAAACACCTTTAAGGAACTATTGAAAGTCAAATCCAATTGGTCCATGCAGCACTTAAAGAATCTCAAAAGAAGTTAGGAACAGGTCTGCCAACAGAGCTATTACCTTTGGGTTAGAAATTTTCAATTGAGGCAATTAAACTCATCAAGGAACAATTTGAGAGGTTAAAGTGCAACCACAATGGCAAGGTGTGCTCAAATTCATTTTCAAAAACAATGGGATTTCTTTTTTTCCACATTTTAGGTGAAATAATAGCATCAGGAGGATCCGTTCTGCCTGAGAATGTTCATCCCCAGTGGCAGTTAGGCTATGACCCCTCTAATGAAGTAAGTAGGGTTTTTTGAATGGTACCAATTATTGGATTGAAAGATTAATTATTGGATTGAAAAATTGATAATTCTTTTTGTTTTGAAAGTTTGAAGAAGATTCAGGGCTTGATGAAGAATCTCAAATGTTGAAAAAGTGGAATTCAATTTATAGGGAACAACCTAAAGAAGTTAGGTTGGAGATTCTAAAGTCAATTCACATGAATACGGCCTCTTTGATTGCAAATCCAAGGCTTGATCCAAAGGTGTCAAATTCAAGCCACGGTTGACAAAAATTGAAAGCAACCTGTTGTGAACTTTCACAATTTGAGCATGTTTAAAGAGAAATTAAGAGGGAAAAAAGTATTAAAAGTGGATCCAAAAGAACAAAGACATTAATTATTTTATTTTGAGAAATGATCATTTTTATAGTTTAATGAAGTGATGGGAAATTGATTTCTTTAGCGCAAGGAAGGCTGTTCACCTGAATATCATAGTTCAGAGGACAATACTGAAAAAAGGATTCAAAGGGGATCAAACAGATCAAATACAGTAAGTCTTTTATTTTGAAAAGTGTTCATTGCTATTGGCTAACTGATGGGAAATGATGATTATATTACTTGTCTTTAGGCTCAGAATCCAAATTTCATAGTTCAGTCAAAGAAACTGAAAGTTCATTGGGGCTGGTGGTGTTGGAATCAGATTCATTTCTGAAGGATGAAGAAGAAGAAATTGAGGAGTCAAACAGAAGCTCATCTTTGGTGAGTGGTGATTTATTTAATGATATTAAAATTTTGGCTAACTAATTTTTTTTTGTAAGAAGTGAATAACCTCAATCAAATACCTTGTAACTTACATAAGTTCTTGGGTGGGGTTTGGGATCCAGTTTTTTATGAAAATTGTGGATTTAGAGTCATTGAAAAATAACTTGGGTATGACAAGAATGGATGTTTAATGTACAAAAGGAATTGCTTGAAACATTGAGGAAAAAGAAGGGGTGCTATACTAAGATCCTTGGGGGCATTAAAGAAATTGAAACAATATAAAAAAAACTTGATGTTGTTGACATCAATGAAAAGATTCCATCATCAAAATGGCTTCCAAATTTGGACATGTGTCAAATAATACCAGATACTTATGGAAGACCAATATGTTTCATTTCATTGGATTCATTTTGTACTTATACACCTATGAAAATGGGTGTAAAAGAACAATCAGATCCTATGTTCATTTGCTTTGCTAACAATAACTATTTGTTCCAGCTTGTACTCAAGGGAGATGTGATTCCAATCCTTCACATCGTTTCCAAACCATGTTCCATGATTTCTAAAAAAAGCAGCTTTTTGGGTTGATCACCTCAAAGATAAACTTGAGTTGTATTCTAACTTATAGATTAGTTTCATCATTTTGGTTTGGGTTCTGATGCTTATTTTTTAATTCTATTAATATAAAGGTTTATCAAATTTTGAACATCATGATGTTGAGTGTTTTTAGTTAACATCATCATGATGAGTGTTTTGAATGAGACTTTAATGGTAAGTCAGTTCAACTTGTGTTGGGCTGATCCCATCATAAAAATTATTTTTACTTATTGTGATGGGATCAGCTTAACACAAGTTGAATTTTTTTTTTTTTTGGTGTTTTTACTTCAGGGCTGGTCAAAAAACTTGTTATTTGTTGGCACTTTTACTTTAGGGCTTGTCAAAATCAGAACTTGTATTTTTTGGTCCTTTTACTTTAGGGCTAGTCAAGTTGAACTTGCATTTTTTTTGTTTCATTGTCTTCATTGTTTGTTTTATTTATTTATTTATTTTTATTTTATTTCTTATTTTTCTGTTTTTTTTTAACCCAAAAATCAATGTTCTTTGATGGGTAATGTTGAATTCACGGCTCATTGAGCGGTGGAAACGGTTCAAAGTGTGCCGTGTGGCACACCACACGGTCCAATCTAAGCCATGGACAACCTCCCACGGCTCAAAGAGTTGCGCAACCAACCCAGCCTGGTCCAACAGCGTGTTGGATTCCACACAACTACATTCAAGCTGTGTGGAGTTGTACAAGGCTCAAATGTAGTCGTGTGGCATCCAACACGCCACTGGACCAGGGTGAGCCAAAAAAAAAAAAATGGAATGAAAGGGCACTAACATAACCCATGAATCAAATAAACCTTCCAAAAAACAAGAATCAACCAAATAATCAAAGAAATCAAAAAATGTTGATTTTTTGGTGAAAAAAAAAACAAAAACATAAATAAATAAATAAAAAACAAAAAAACCTGGGATTATCCAATGGACTAGCCCTAAATTAAAAAGACCCAAAAAAACACAGTTAACTGGACTAGCCCCAAAATAAAAACATCAAAAAAAGACAATTAACATGACAAGCCCTAAAGTAAAAGCACCAAAAAAAATACAAGTACTTGACAAGCCCTAAAGTAAGTTCAACTTGACTAGCCCTAAAGTAAAAGGTCCCAAGAATTAAAGGAGTCTTTTGAACAGCCCTAAAGTAAGAGTGCCAAAAGAAATACCAGTCTCTTGACCAGGCAAAAAATACAAGAAGTCATTTGACCAGCCCTAAAGTAAAAGTGCCAAAAAAATACAAGTCTTTTGACCAGCCCTGAAGTAAAAGGGTAATGTTAAATTCACAACTCTTTACACAACTCAATGGGCCTTGTTGCATCCTACACAACTCAAATGAGCCATGTGGCATGCTACACAACTCAAATGGGCCACGTGGCATGCTACACAACTCCAATGGGCCGCATGGCATGCTACACAACTCAAATGGGCCATGTGGCATGCTACACATCCCATTTGGATTGTGTGGCACACTAAAAAAGTAAAATCAAGTTGTGTATCCTCCACTAAATAATAAATAATAAATTATAAATTATAAACTATAAATTATAAACTATAAATTATAAATTATAAATAATAAATTTTATATAATAAATAAGGGTAATGTTAAATTCACAGCTCATTGAGCTGTGTAAAACCCCCCACAGCTCAAGGAGTTGTGTGGCCCACCCAGCCTGGTCTGCCGCTGTGCCAACTTCCACACAGCACTTAACCGTGGTGAGCAAAAAAAAAGGAAAAGGAATGAAAGGTTACTAACACAACCAATAAATTAAATAAACCTTCCAAAAAACAGAAATCAAAGAATATTCATTTTTTGGTTAAAAAAAACAAACAAATAAAGAAAGAAATAAATCAAAATGAAAAAAACTGGTACTATTCAATCAACTAGCCCTAAAGTAAAAAGACCCAAAAAAACACAGGTAACTGGACTAGCCCTAAACTAAAAACACCAAAAGAAATAAAACTAACTTGAAAAGCCCTAAATCAATTCCAACTTGACTAGCCATAAAAGAAAAGGGCCCAAAAATTAAAGGAGTCTTTTGACCAGCCCTAAAGTAAAAGTGCTTAACAAAATACAAGTCTTTTGACCAGCCCTAAAGTAAAAACACCAAAAAAACAATTTCAACTTGTGTTAAGCTGATCCCATCCTCAGATTAACATAAGTTAAGCTGATCCCATCCTCAGCTTAACATAAGTTAAGCTTGTGATGGAATCAGCCCAACACAAGTTTAACTGACTTATCATTAAACTCTCAATTGAAACACTCAATATAATGATGTTAACTCAAAACACTGAACATAATGATGTTCAAAATTTGATAACCCTTTATATTAATAGAAATTGTTAGCTGCATTAGAATTAAAATTTATATGAAACCTAATGATGAAATAAAGTCAAAGTAGATAATCTCTATAATCTAGAATACATTTGCAGATCATCTTTTAGATGATCAACCCAACCAGAAGATTTTTTAGAAATCAAGGAACATGGTTTTGCTAGAATGGGCAGGATTGGAATCATATCTCCCTCAAGTACTAATAGAACCCAGTGGTTATTGTTTAAAAAGGAAATGAACATTGGATCTAATTCATCAGTAACACCATTTTTCATTTGAGTATAAGTATCACATGACTCCAATGGAATGAAAAATATAGGTTTTAAATATGTGTCTGCTATGATTTGACCCATGTCTAATTTAGCCACCCATTTTGAGGAGGGAATCTTTGCATTGATTTCTTCAACATCAAGTCTTTTTTTAATCATTTCAAGCTCCTTTGCACCACTAAGAATTTTAATGTAGCATGCTTTATGTTTTTCTAATGTTTCAATCATTTCCTTCCTAACTTTAAACCAACCATGTTCTTCATAACCAAGAGATTTAGAAATTACTCTAAATCCACAATTCCCATCTCCAATTGGATCCCAAACCTCATCCAAGAACTTATGGAATTTCTTGGGTATTTGATTGAGGTATTTCACGCTTTTTTCCTATCATGAAAAATAACTTAGTATTCATTTCTTTAATTAGATCAATTAAATGAATACTCACCAAAGGTGAGCTTCTGGTTGATCTTTTCTGCATGTTGTCTTCCTCTGCAGAGGATTCTGATTCCAAATTAATTGATCCTGATTCACTTTCAGTCTCTTCCTCTGAGCTATGAAATTCAGATTCAGATTCTGCCAAATTTGACTAAAAATTCATCATTAGTTAGTAACTAAGTTCATTAAACCAAAAAAATTAACATATCCCAGAAGAAAATACTGACAATCTTTTGTCTTTTCTTATTTGGAGCCCTTCTAGCCCTTTTTTCCCCCTTTAGTTTTTTTTTCAAAATTCTCAAACCAAGATGTTTCTTACCATGTATCTGTCAATTTTGAATAGCCCCTACTTGATTGTAAGACTTTAGGTTCAATTCTTGGCTTCAATTGATATCTTGTGATCTTTTGAATTATATAATTCAAAAGGCCCCCTTTCTCATGATCTGGAGATTCCAAGATCATTGCACTCACTTTTTCACATAACTGAGGAATGCTTAGCATTTCATTGACATTGCCCTTGAAAATTTCAACAGGATAAACCATTAGTGAGTTAGAAATCATTAATCAAAAGGCATTAATCAAAAAGCATTAATCACATAGTGATTTGAACAATCCAACTTGAACCATCCAACTTAAGCCAACTTACAGAACTAGAACTGCAAGGGTCATAGTCCAACCTCCACTGAGGATGAACATCTTTGGGTACAATGGATCCCCTGAATCCTAGAAGGTCACCTATTTGGTGGGAACAGGGCAAACCCATAGTCTTGGAATATGACTTGGTGCAGACTTTGCCATCATGATCACATTTGAACTTCTCAAATTGTTCCCTAACAAGATGAATTGCCTCTAAAGACAATTTGTAACCCAATGGTAACACTCAGGTGAAAGAACTGTCCCTAACTTAATTCAAGAGTTATAAAGTGATGCATGAACTGATTTAATTTGATTTGAAACTGTTCCTTCAAGTCTTTCCCAAAAATCCAACAGGTTTCCCAATGAGTTTTCAAGGATTTGTTTGAGAGTTGCATGGGCCCCTTCAACCCAAGATGTTGTTTTGTTTCCATAATCTGGTTTTATACAAGTCCAGGCTGTTACAAAAGTCTCTTTGATAGGTAAAATGTTATGTTACATATACTTGAGTACATCCTCATAGTCTTTCAAGAAACACTATACAAGTCAAAAGGCCAGAAACCAAAACTATGAAGAATAAGAGGCAGTGATTTGGACCTACTCTGAGTTCCGCATCATTGACCTCCTCCTCCTTGGTCTTTGAGGCCCCATACTTTTCCCACAGAGTCATAAAACTTTTCCATCCTTCAACGTAATTAACAAAGCGCATTTTAAAGTTTGCTTGTATGTTTTTAGACAATTGCTAAGCGCAACATTGTCTTGATGAATCAGGGAAACTAGATTCAATAGCATGAATCAAAGCTTTTTAACCGTCCATCACAAAGACTTTTGGAAGTCTCTCAGGATGATAAGCCAACTCCTTTAATTCATTTACAGACCAACTGTAGAACTCAAACGTTTCTTTTATTATAAAAACAAGAGCTTTTGTGAAAGCTTTCCCATTGG